>BTSX01000002.1:16175802-16307277 GCA_036245825.1 Pristionchus entomophagus | reverse complement strand
GTTCAAATCTGCCTACAGATTCCATCTCTTCCCGTCTCCTCTCTCTTCTCATTTCCTTCTTCTCATCCCCTCTCTTCTACAGTAATCTCCTCCAATCTCATTGTGATCTACCCCATTCTTCTTCCTCCATTCCTTCCCCTTCCATCCTCACTTCGGAAATTATTCTCCCTCTTCTTTTCCCTTCATTCCTCTAAGTATTCATTCATTCTAACTGTGACCAATCCCTTCTTTGATCTTCTCTTCCATTCGCAATCATCTCTCTTCTTCTCCTTATTCCTTCTCTCTTCATCTTCTCATATCAACTGTTTCTAATCAACTGAGCATTCTCAAGTCCTCTTGACCTATTCCCCCTCTCCCCCTCTCCCCCTCTACAACCCTCTCCCCCTCTCTCCCCCTCTCTCCCTCCTCCCTTCCCCCTCTCTCCCTCCTCAATTCTCCTTCTCTCTTCCCTTTCTATTTTTGTGTGCGACGAGGTCCTAATTGGGGCCGTTCTCAACTCAGATTTCAGATGAAATCTCGTCGGATCTCTCTTCCCTGTACTCTTCGATCTCCTCTTCTTTCACCCCGAGGCGAGTGAGATCAAAGATCAGAAAGGGGAATACACCTGTGAGAGAGATCTCGTGGGATTGTAGTCTAGGAAGAGAATGAAAGAAGAAACACGAAGGATCGATGAACAAATGAGGGAAGGGAAATGATAACAAATAGGTTCCGACTCATTCACTCCTTGTAATATGGGGATGAATATCAAACTAATCTCTAAATAGTGGAATGTATCTCTCAATTGAGATGTATCTCATCTGTCTCCTCTTCCCCTGGATGAGATAACCCTTCTCTCTCCCACTTCTCCTTCTTCCTTCGTCCTTCGTCGATCTCTTCCATCCACTCCGAGAAGATCATTGCCATCCACTCCAAGAGCCCTCTCTCCAAGGTATTTTTACTCAAACATCAATCAACTCACACGTATGATATATATCTCTTTTCTGCATCAGAATCTGAATAAGAAAACAGAATTGGAATGAGTAAGGGAAGGAGATATCATCCATGACGGCAACTCGTGGGAATAATGAGTGACCTCGTGGTCCTTCCTATCCAGATTCCATTCCATTCGAGTGATCACTGCTCTGTACCTTTGTTTCTTCGTAATTCTGGAGCTTAGTCTTTAGAGTAGAGAAGAATAGTTCGTGTGAGCATCATTCTATGCATGTAACATTAGATCAATTATTGGATGAACATTTAGAATCTTTTTATTTTTATTTGTTGAATAATTTATGATCAACTCTCCATCCCCCTCCCCAACTTCGAGTGCATAGTATAATTCGGAATGGTTGAATAGTGATCATAAATATTCCCATGGATGATTCCTTCTCGACTCATGCTCATTCCCACCAGTATCTCCTTCCTCCTCCGTACCTCTTCCGACTCTTCTCCCATTCAATACCCCTCCCTCCCCCCTGTCCCCCCCCCTGTCCCCTCTCCCCCCTCATCTCGTTCCTCCATCTACTGTGTCCATCCACCCAGTCCAACCACGACTGATAACTTTCATTCTCACTCCTTCTTCCTCAGGGCCGACTCCTCTCGTAATTCTTCTCCTCGGGCTCCTCGTCACATCAACAATCTCCCCGACGTGATGGAATATGCTCAGATGGATCGATTCCCTCCTGCTTCCAAACACAGACACAAGTGAGCGACCCCCCTTTCCCCCCTCCCCCTTCCCCCCTCCCCCTCACCCCCCCCCCCACCCCCTTCCCCCTTCCATCCATCTCTTCACCCTCAGAATGTCCTCTGATGGATCGGCAATGCGATCCTTCGACTGCACTTCAAGAGGATCATCACGAGAGAAGTAACAGTAGAAGAGGAGAAGATGAGTGGTATGTCATACCATCGAATCCTATCGGAAAGTCTGTAAATCCCAAAAAAGGAAGCATTTAACAAATAATAATATAATGGCGATAAGGATAATAATATAAAGTCCAGTAGGAGGGCGTCGCTCCACGTGTCCAGATATCTATCTCTATTCGCCCGAGGGAAGGAATCCCACTCGGAGGATTCTATTGAGGGTCAGATAATTCCCCCCATACTGAGAATAGAGAAAGAGACTGCAGGTGTACGGTAGTTCCCAATCAGGGAAGAGAAGAGTGGCAGATGCAATATACAGCAAGTGATGGATGCTGGTGATGATGGTTGTTCCCTCTATTATTCATCCGCTAATACCATTTTATATCCCTGAATAGTTTTAAAAGAAAAATAAGACATGATAGAAATGTATCTGGCTGCACATGATACAAATCACAAAAAAGCTAGAAGATTGTACTCTATAAACTCCAATTTCAGACACAGAGCGAACTCGCGGAATGTGTCGATTCCTTCTGAATGGAGAAGAAGCACAGATGGAAGTACTCGTGGAATCTACACTAGAGTCTCCCCTCCTCCCTTCCCCCCCCCCCCCCCCTCCACCCCCCCCCCCCCCCCCTTCACTCCTCCCTTCCAGACTGACATGACTCCCTCCGAGACAGTCTATGCAGTTGTCTATCGAGTTGACTTCCGAGAATCACTCGCATATGCACTCAGATTTATTTCCCGACTACCCAAAGTGAGAGAATAATAGAGATCATAATGGATTGATCATCGATTGACAGAATGAGAGTGGAGTCCGACCTCCCACTCTTCTCATTGGAAACAAATGCGATCTCCAGAGATCTAGAGTGGTCTCTAATCTAGGTGAGTCCCTCCTTTCTACCTCCCCTTCCTTCCCTCCATCTCTTCTCCTTCCAGAAGGTCGAACTCTCTCTAAACTCTATAAAGTTCCCTTCATCGAGACATCTGCCTTAATGAGTGTTAATACTGATCTCCTATGGGAATCCATCGTCAGACTCCTTTCTCCACGTCCCACTACTACCTCATTCCTAGGTGATCCCCCCTCCCCCCCCCCCCTCATCTCCTTCTCTCATCACCCCCAATTATTTTTCAGGTCGAGTAATCGCTTCTTGCGAACAAATGGTTCGAAATGCCTTATCTTTCTCCCAACGCCTAATCGATCGATGGATGGAGATTCCCGAGAAGATTCTAGGGGTATTGTATTCCTCTTCCAGTATCAACTAATCAATAATTACAGGAAGTCGATCAATGTCTTCAAGAGAACCATCTCCCAGTAGACTCACGTAAAGTAACCAAATATTTACTTTCTTCAAATCAGCTCCTTTCGATTCCATTCATCATATGGGTCTTCTATCGAATATTTGTTCATTCTGTTCTCTCAGATTTTATCTCCACAAGAGACAATAAAAAAAAAACGTTTTATTAGTAGGATTCTGAAACATTCTATATGATCGAACTGACAAATGAGGCAGATGAGTCCCATAAAATGAAAACCCGTCAACAGTGAAATATGAAGAGGGTGAGGGTCTAGGTCGGATAATATTATACGAGAACAAAACAGGGAAGTTGAAAGAAAATGCAAAAAAGCGAAAGTGAAATGTTTGAGATCCGATCTAGACCGATGTTGAATTAAATTTATAGAATACTCTAATAACTACCACTATTCTACTAATTGACTACTAGACTTTCGAGATACTCTTCTGACCCAATAACACAGGATTGTAAACAATAACACAAAATGAGAACGAGATCAGTGAGAGATTAGGGAAGGAATTAATCCAACCCTGAGATCACATATACAGGGATACCTAACGAGATATTGAATGAGATGAGTGAGTGAGTGAGTGAGTCATCTACTTCTTTGATCTACTCGATCTCCATAGAAGATCTTGAGGAATAATAGGTTTGATTCTACTCCTTCTCACTACTCCACTTCTCCACTTCCCTTCTTCTCCCCCTCTCCTGATACTCTAGCATCTCCCTTCTCTTCTCCTTCTCCAGTGGAAGTCTCTCCCTTATCTATTGACTCCTCTCTTGCTACTGATGTAGACGGAGCATCTAACCGCGATGGCTGGAATGGAACATTATTGACTCCTTCTGCAAATTACAACTAATTCGTCTGTTTCGACTGCTATTTATAACCACTCACTTCGCCTTTATCTTCTCCCTTCTTTCCGTCTTCGAGAATCTTCTCCATCTTCTCCTTCTCCACTTCTTTCTTCGTCGGGGATGATTTCACCACTTCCTTCTGAAAACAATGTTATTATCCTCTGTATTCACTATCAAATTGAACTGATTGGCTCTTTTCTTACTGTATCTCTTCTACCGTACCTTGATGACTCCTACCGGTACATGGTTGATCTTTGACCTTCTTGTGGTGGATACTCTCTTCTCATCCTCTTTCTTCTCAATTGTCTTTTCTTCTCCTCCATTCTCTATCACTTTCTCCTCTTTTCTCTTCTCTCCTTCCCTCTCTCCAATATTTTCCACAGTCCCGTTCGACTTCTTCGGAGAAACAGATAACCGACTTTTCTTCGCCTGCAAAACAGATGGCAATCAATTAGTTGACCATTTAAGCCAAATAATTGTAGTTTGTCACTAAAAATTAAACCCATTTTCACGGCTCAAAATACTGAATATTAAAACTAGGATAGTCAGAAGGAAAAAACGGGAGGGCGACATTTCGGCAAGTCAATATAGCACGGAGGTGAGTTGACCAATCACAATGAAAGTTGTCACGTCGTTATCAGGATGTCTACCGTAACCAGTTCCATATTCAGTTCCGTTGGTCAGATTTTGTTCCTTGGGTCAGAAATTTTCCTATAAGTCCCCTATTGGTCTCAAAATAATAATACCGATAATACGGCAACATACAATCGGTAGGAACATTTTAAGACCACAATAGGAAAATTTCTAACCCACGGAACTGAATATGGAACTGGGTTACGGTAGGCATCCTGATAACGATGTGAGAACTTTCATTAAGATTGGTCAACTCACCTCCGTGCTATATTGAGTTGCCGAAATGTCGCACCCCCGAAAAAACAATTCTATCATTTTGGACTCACAATATTCTCTTGGAGAGAGGGATCTTCTGTTCCTGGTCTAGGGGCGAGATCAAGAGCTCTGCAATCATCATACAATCAATCAACATATTTCAAACTTTACAAATCACGTCAATTGTATCATGAGATAAGATAATTAGAATGGGTACTCACTTGCTCAACTTGGTCATATCCTTGGAGAGGGCAATCACTGGTCTGGTCTGGGCTCTCTTCCTCTTCACTCCCATTGATGGAATTGATGGGAGAGAGGGAGTCGAGGGAGTCGAGGTATCGGTGGTAGAAGGAGTGCAAGGAGTGCTTGATACTGAGGAGGGAGAACGGATTGGAAGGGCTGGAGTCTTGAACTGAAATAAGAATAATAAATCACTATCAAAGAGAATCGCTCATTCTAACTATAGAAATCAATTGTAAAGTATAAGTTATGAAGATTGATTGGCAATAGTATTAAATACTGACAACGCTGATTTCCCTCTCAGTCTTGACAATTTCCATCTTGAATACATTCTTCTTATCCTCCTCCATCCCCATTCCTCTCTCGACTCTCTCATCTCCTCCAGAGAATTCCTTGAGGATATCGTAGTTTACTTTGTTAGACAACTTCTTCTCCTGAAAAGATTATTTTCATTATCTCGTAAACACCCACACGATAAATACTCAATATCCAGTGCAATCGTATGTTCGTTCGTTCATTTGTCCGGTAAGGTCGTTCGGTCTACCCATAGTTCTCTTATACAGTACTCTTCTGGTCTATCTTAGCCCTCATCTCCCTATCCAACCTCCAGTCAATCAAACATCAATATGTCTTATGTGAAACGCGAAGTGCAGAACCCCGCTCGTAAATTGAGCAGTTAATGAGCTGTGATGGGCGATACCTGTATGATCTTCTCAATGGCTTCAGCAGGAGTGGCTGCCTCTGTATTGTCCTTCTTCTTCATATTCCTTTTTCGCTTCTTCTTCCCTTCTTCTCCTTCTTTCGCTTCTTCTTCTTCTCGTATTCTGAATTTAAACGTTGAAATGCTCTTCTAGTTTTAATGTGGATAAATGGTTGAATTCAACAAAGTCTGACGTAATCTCTATATCCCAGTACAGTAAATATGTTTAACCCATAGTTCAAAAAGTCACACTGAACTGATTTTTCATATATATTCAAAATTTTCGTTTTAAGAAAACGTTCCGGTCATACGTGGTTCTAATCTATCTTAGTATGATCTTTTTTTTTTTATAAATATAGTGTATTTTCGATTTTGCCTCAACCTGATCTCATATTATCAGAATAAACACAGCGTTTACTGACTTTGAATGGGTTTATCGAAATCGGAGCTACTTTATTATTGACGGGCAGGATGGATATCACACATGTCGATATCAACATTAGTGTAATCTCTTTTAGATTGAATGACTCACTTCTTCCGTCGTGCCACTTCCTCCAGATGCTCTCCATTGCATTTCATCCAGAATTTCTCTTTCACCTCCAATACTCTTTTACTAATTTAATTCAATGGCGAAATGTTCAAAAATGAAGAAAAAGACAAAGGAAATATTTTTAAAAAAAATCAGAATAATTCATACGTGTGACTCCTGATCCGTCAGAATGTAAGAGTTGATCTCATCGTCGTCGATATCTGAAGATTATATTTTTAAACATTATTTATAGTTTCGGAATATAGTTTTAAAGTTAAGATGAATGGTATGAGTGAGTGCGATTGTAATTACACTGACCTATTTGAATAGACAGAAAAAGAGTACCCTCAGTGAATAGATCTCCATTCTCTGTATCTTGAGCAGGGAGGGCATAGGATACGGCAGGGGGCGGGGCTACGGCTCCTCTCAAGATACCGAGAGATTCGAGGGAAGGACCTACTACCGCATCACGATACACATCTTCCACTCTGAATATAACACAATCACATACTCATAAAACTGGAACATCAACTGGCACTTCTTCCGTTTCTGGCCCAGACAATTCTGTGCTTGCATTCCCTTCCTCCCCTATCTATCTCCATTTCCATTCCACCCCTCTCATTTCAACCTGCATGGTCGCAATCTGGGCAAGAAACCGAAGAAGTTTCCATGCTGCCGTAAGAATAAAATTAGTCCTTGACACTCACGCGTGTGTCTGTGACTCTCTGAATACAGTATCCAGGATATCGTCAGTGATGAGAGCCTTCTCTGCTCGTCCCATCTACAATCAACACTCTCATCCCATCATCCCATCATATATCCATATACTCTCATATATCCATTCAATCTCATCTCTATATCTATCTCTCACCTCATCTCCTTCTATACTCCCTCCAACCATTCTAGCATAAGGACTCTTCTTGAATTTCTCCCTTTGTTTCTTCTCCAATGCCTTCTCAACTTCCTCTTGAATTGGTTGTATATCTCTCTCCATTCTCTCTGCTTCTTCCTCTTCTCTTGCCACAATGGCCTTCCTCCGTGCTTCTCTATACGCGGGAGGATCCTCACTGTGCTCCTTCAATCATCCATTTCACAATCACTTAAAATATTATCTCCTTTCTAGACCCACGAGTATATTGCGTCAGGGTGAGGCGATTGCACAACAATGATGTTCCATTCAATCAAAGGAACTGACCAAATCGACACTGGAGAATTGATCGAGAGTGAGGGCAGAGGAGGGCGTTTGAGAGAATTCATCCAGTCTCTTCCTCACTACTGCCTCACTCACATGAACCACTTTGACCACGTCTGCCACTGAACGATTGAAGTTGTACGATCTGAAATACTATATTAGTACAACTTAATATAAAGTTTTCAAGCAAGTACGAATTGTAAATAGAAATTAGGAAAATAGGGAAAATATGACACAATATTTGAGCAGATGAATAAGTTTTTAATTCGAACCTAGCAGCAAGTAACAGTGCTGCTCCACACAATCCCGTGGGTCTCCTTCCCGTTGCCAGCCAATCTTTCTTCATCCGTTGAACCAGACGAGTAGCCAGTGTCACAACCTATATCGCCACTTATTATTAGCAAATACATATTCAATGTAATCAAAAGTGGAACACAATTCAAAGCAAACCTTAGATAGAATTTCCTCTGAACTATACTTGACTTACCTCTTTTTGCTTGTCTCCAAAATCAAGGAAGACAGAGAAACGGAGGATGTAGAGACAGGGATCAGTAGTGGGCAGATTTATACGGAGAGATCGAGCAAGGAAATTGAGAGTTCGACCGAGCTCGTACACATTCACCTGAAGAAAATAGATGAGCTAACGCTTTCTATGAAGAATTTAACACCCTAGACAACGATAAATGCCCTGAACTTTCAAATGAACCCAAAGAAAGAGGAAAGGAGATACCTGAGTGACATCACTGAAGTCAAGGAGTAGATGGGAGGTATTCTCCAGTCTGCATGTCATATAGAGACAAGCTGCGACTACGTGAGTACGCAGTCGACCACGAGTCAGATTTCGAGTCACGCACATCTAAAATGATATTGATGCAGATGATTGAGGCATTTAGAGATCAATTCTCTATCTCAACAAACCTTGAAGAAATTGTATGCAGTGTCGACACAATGCTTGTTGACTCTGAGTTGAGAAGCAACCTAAGAAAATGCATATTAATATTTTGAACGGAGTTAGAACTGGACTACTACCTGATCTGAAGATCAACCACTCACTTCCTCTATGAGTTTCTTTCCCTTTGCATAAGTGACTTCTCGAGATTCCTGTGATGCTAGACCGGGCACTCCTTGGATGGCCACATGCGCCCTATCCATCGAGATCGTTTGACCTACAACAAAATAGTTTGAATAAGTGCAAACCATAACACTTACCAACGAGCGTATGGCCTGATCCTCCAGTCCTCTCTTGGAATTGATTATCAGATACGACGATGGACTCCTCGATAACAGTTCCACATCCAGTGCAAGTGGCATCTCCACGACCAGCATCTTCGTCTATGTCAGAACAACCACAATGTGGACAGACTCGAACCATGTTTAACTACCTGAAAACAACTATTTAACTTTGGGAAATACTGGCAGGCAATAAATATAGAAAATGGGCATTCGCTCAGCAAACATGTGTATACTTTCTAAGAACGGAAGCACCCGGACAGCACGGGGGCTTCCGACCTCCTTGAGCAACGAGGATTCAATCTACAGCGTCGAATCAATATAGAATAGGAGGGTTGATATGGGAGTGGCTTTCTACGATCTGAGGGAGGGGTAGGACCTGTTAAGTACAACATTCAAACACACGGAAAAAATGAGGAAAAATGTCAGTTTGTGACTTATGACTCCGCCCAAATTTGCCCAAATATACTAAATCACACAAGTTTGAATTTTTCTTTTTCGATTTACTTTTAATAACTGATTCATTTCTTTTCTTAATTCGATACAGTTCCATATCGATATCATTCAATAAATTGCTTGCAATTTAAATTTCTTATATTAATCAATTATTAGTGACAAAGCGACTACTACGTTTAATCACTGTGCATTTGTGGGCAACTCGATTTCTTGATCTGACAGTTCTAGTGTAATTTCCGCTCTATTCTTCTCCATGCAGAATTCTTCGGATGTCCGACGTCCTAACAAAATCGTCCGGTGAGCGTGGGAAGGTTCTCTCACTGGTCAATGGTGTATTCAGTGCGAAACCCACGGATCTCAGTCAGTCAGTCTTCGAGGGCAAGTTTGCATTTATCAAGCGTTTCACCGAATATTTGACTGATCTTTGGACCCACTTCTGAGATGACCCCCCACTTTTTCCTCGGTTTTCAATGATCCATGGGCAGGTCTCACAAAACCCCGAGTTAGAGGGCCGGTAGATCAACGATGTCTCCAGGAGATCACGTCGAAAGTCGTCTTTGAGGCGCCGATTTTTATTATTTATCTCGGTTCCTGAGTACAGTATTGAAAAATGATTAACATATAAAATGTTGGTATTGACGAATTCTTTATTGCTAAAATTTTATCTGATCGATAATTTCAAATTTGTGCGCTCTAGAACATGTCTCATTCTACAGATGCGGGTCCAAAGTATAGTTGGTATGGTCAGATCGGGCTCGTCAAGAGCTTTCGAATAAGCTATCAAACGTCGAAATCGATGGGGGTCTGGCTAAAAAACGACCAGAAACTGCTCAAAATAGACTATTCTGCGACCTGATAGAGGGTGATTTTTTAAAAAGATTTTATATAAGGATTCTGATTCATCTCCACTCACTCGTCTTAACTTGATAAGCGTGAAAATGAGGTAGATCAATACCCATTGTTTTGACCTCACTTTGATCTACCTCTCTCAAGTCGCAGAATAATCTGTTTTGAGCGGTTTCTGGTCGTTTTTCAGCCAGACCCCATTGACTTCGACGTTTGATAGCTTATTCGAAAGCTCATGACGAGCCCGATCTGACCATACTAACTATACTTTGGACCCGCATCTGTACAATGAGACATGTTCTTGAGCGCGCAAATTTGAAAATTATCTATCTAATAAAATTTAGTAATAAAGAACTCGTTAATACCAACATTTTACATGTTAATCATTTTCCAATACTATACTCAGGAACAGAGATAAATAATAAAATCGGCGCCTCAAAGACGACTTTCGACGTGATCTCCTGGAGACATCGTTGATCTACCGGCACTCTAACTCGGGTCATCTCAGAATTGGGTCCTACAGCTTCCACCTGAAAAATTGGGTGAAAGGCGTGTTATCTCTCTCTTTTTTCGATATTAATTTATAAATATGCAGATCCTCTTCCCGATTATATGAATGTACTTGGGATGGTCTTCTCTATGTGTGGCCTCATGCTCAGAGTCAGTCTCCATTTCCTCTTACCAATTATAAGGGTGATTCAACATGTTGGGGAGAATGGGCTGCCCGCTCAATGAGGAGTGATCCACAAAGAAATTTGCTAGTAGTGCAGATTCTTCACACTCTTCCTTCTATGATTCTCTTCTAGCTCAAATGGAGTGCATGGGCTGCTCTCTTCTGCAGTTGTGTCAGCTTCGCGAATACTCGATCTTCCGATGATGCTAAACAGATTGTCTCCAGCTTCATGTATATCTTTCCATCTCTTCTCTCCTCAATTCCTTCTTACAGGTTGTCTGTCTCTGCTGTCGTCATGTCTTATCTCCAGAATCCGCAGCCGATCTACCCGCCATGGGCCTCTCTCCTCTAGTCATTCACAATTTTGTAAATTTCAATCTCATTCCACATCCTTCAGTGTACTTTAATATTGTTAATAAACACATTATCTATATTAATGATTTATTACTTCTATGCATAAAGAATAATTCAAAAGACTAGAAAAGGGCTTCTCGGGATATGACTGCAAATGCACTACATGCAATACAATCTTAACTACAGGGATACGTGACTCGTATTCTACAGTATCCCTCCCGACCGACAACAAATAGACAAAGTGAGAAACCCATCAGAATCAGTGGACGCCATAACTAATCCTAGTGAAAGATTTTCCGTTATTCAGATGGGAGACTCTACTAGTAGTCTATAGTGAAAGGGGAAATGGAGAGGGAAAGTGAGAGAAGAGAGATGAAATCCGATTATTCATCATCCATCGAGTTTCTTCTGATGACAGGAACAGGGAATCCATGCATAGAATCCTGAAATTGGATCATTATGGAAAATGAAGGGAAGGAGAATAAATGCGTGTTATACATTCGTAAAGAGACGAAAGATCTGATTGATAGATACGATGGAAATGAGTAAAATTAGAAATACCTTGGAAGGCCAAGTATACGTTCTGTTGATGAGATCCTCGTATTCGACATCATACACTTGATGGCGGATGAACAGTTCCTGATCACATTACAATCAATATACATTCGGATTTAACATATTTTTAAAGGGATAATTGGGAAAAATCACACGTCATCCCGGATCATTCATAGATAATCAACACAATCTAATTCACCTTATCTTCAGGTTCGGGATAGAGAGTCGCTGTTCCGTTTGCATAGCAGTGCTTAGCAACCTCAACAAGAAAAAAGTTGTTACTTAAATAAGATTTAAAGGTAATTTTCTACTTCCGTGCATAGTCCCACACCTCCCCTCGGCACAAAGAGGATGGTGATTACAAGGGCACGGTACAGTCTCATCTCAAAATTGGGATACGAGCGACGAGAAAATTAAATTGTGCCATTCTTTAAAATTTCAAAATTCAATACTACAGTATCCCAAGAGCTGAACAGTGTACCTCAACAGCGATCTTAATGGAGATCTCTCTGATGTCCTTGAGTCGGGGGTAGATACGGGAGTACTCAGAGAGAGACTTCTCCGATACGGACTCGGCCACTTTCTGGAATACATTCAATTGAATTCAGAAATCACATTTTGAATCGTGTATACTTTTCATTAATGACTTATTAAATATAATAGATACTTACCCTCGCTGCCAGGAGGAACAGACTGTTGTCGATGTGGCTGACCTACAATCGATATTATCGCAATCAATCAATAAATATCTACCGTAACCCTTCCCTACTCTTGACATACCTTGAATAGCACAGCTCCAAGTGCGACTCCAGGGAAGACGAAGGCATTGTTGCCCTGACCAGGTTTGTACAACTTGCCATTGATGGTAACATTGTCGAAGGGAGAACCAGAAGCGAAGAGAACCGATCCCTTCAATTGAATGATATCAGTAGGAGAGACACTTGGACTAATCAGATCAATTCCAACTCACATTGGAGATAGTGTATGCCTGTTCCGCCGTGCACTCTGCCTTACTCGTGGGATTGGAGAGGGCGAATATGATGGGACGAGGATTGATAGCACACATCTCCTTGATGATCTCCTCGGAGAATGCACCCGTTACGGTAGATGCACCTGGATACGAATCGGTAACTGACTGTTCATTCATCGATAGGAGGAAGGGTACGGTAACTGACCGATGAGGGCTCCTGGCTGGACAGTCTTCACCACCTCCAGAAGGTTCTTAGTATCAGGGAGGTCCTGCAATAAGGGACTATTCCATCCACTCCCCCCTCATCCATATCACGTACCTTGGCGAACTTCTTGTGTCTATCAGACAGATGGGCTGCTCTGTTCTTAGTGATGAGTCCATCGATGTCTATCATGTAGATCTTCTCGCAGGCCTCCTCTTCAGTGAGACCCTCGTGGATCATTTGAAGAACACACATCTCTGCCACTCCTGTTGCTGCCTAGAGAGAGAATGGAGTGAAAGGGTGAGGGATAGGGGGGGAGGGGGAGGGGGAGGGGAGGGGAGACTCACTCCTCCTGCTCCGAGGAACACGATCTTCTCCTGACTCAGCTTCTTCTTCGTCACTCTCGTGCAAGCAAGAAGTCCCGCAACGACAACCGAAGCAGTTCCTGACAACAATCCAAGTTACTGTAATGATCTAGTGGATGCGGTATCTGACCCTGGATGTCATCGTTAAACATGCAATACTTCTGCTGGTATCTATCCAGGAGTCGATAAGCATTCTGGTTGCCAAAGTCCTCGAATTGGATGAGACAATTCTGTCCGAACCGCTTTGTGCACGCCTGACGATCCATTGATTCTTCCTACCGTACATCCTTGTGATACAGTACCTTCATGAAGTTATCAAGGAGTGAATCGTACTCCGCACCACGGACTCTCTTGCGACGGAGACCAGTGTAGAAGGGATCGTTGAGAAGCTCCTGAATCCATTGATTACTTCATATCCATGATACGGTAGATCATACCTGGTTATCAGTTCCCACATCGATGAGAACAGGCAGACACCAGTCGGGTTGCATCCCTCAACACGACGAGAATAGGGATAAATCACCCGAGGATAATTGCAACAAACCGGCGAGTGCCACATAGAGAGCCAGCTTTCCGACGGGGATTCCAATGCCGTATGCACCCAAATCTCCCAGTCCCAGAATTCTCTCGCCGTCAGTCACAACTATGGCCTACAACAAATTCATTGTCAAATCATTTCGAATTACCACCCCCCCCCCTCCCCCTCTCAAAATGGATATACAGTACCTTGACATCGGTGCTAGGCCAGTTGCTGAGGATCTGGTAAATCTTACTGATCGAATTGTCGTTGATCGTCACATACAGACCCCTCAACGGGAATTTGGAATGGATCCATTGCAAAGGTAACTCACTTAGGATTACGGTAGATGAAGCCGAACTTCTGACACGCGAGCCCGACAGTGGGAGTGTAGACGATGGGCATGAGCTACGAAGAGGACCATTGAGGGATTGATCTACCCCATTACACAACCTCCTTGATGTTGTCACAGAGAACTCTGTAGAAGAGCTTCTCGTTTCTATCCTGCAGACCATCAAGCTGGATATACCTGAGATTCAATAGTGTCATTCATTTTGATACATCAATCTCTTTCCTATGTTATTTTGTATACACTAACTTGGCCAGATTATCAGGTTGTTGTCTCAGCTTGGTCATGATACGATAAGCCTGTTGTTCCTCAGTCATAAATGCAGGAGGGAGAAGTCCATGGATACCGAGATACTGTCTCTCGTATATGGAGAAGGCCATACCCTGAATCACTCCCTTTCATCTCCCCATTCTTCCCCTCTTGATCTACCTTATTGAGTCGTGGAGTCTTGAGCAGTTCCACACCTCTTTTGGCTGGCGTAACTCTCTCCGGTCGGTACAGTTTGTAAAGTGCCACCTTAGCCAGTTCACTTTATTTACTGCCACATTCTCTCGTCTTTCTCACCTGTTTGGGGTCATCGGGGTCGTGAATTTGATGAGAAGCGACGGCCGATGAACGAGAGAGGGCCCTCCTGCAATAGCAAACATAATTAAACAATAGCGGTAGATCGATACACCCACGTTTGAGAGGAAAGATGGAGAGGACGGAAGAGCGAAGCCATCCTACTCGAGATATCAACCGACTGCGATAGTCGATTCCCTCTCAAGTGAACAGAATGAGATCGAGGCACGTGCGAACCGACGTAAAATAAGAAAGGGAACTGCGACGGATCTCACTAGTTTTTTCGACGAGTGTAAACAACTTGGTCAATTCTGCGGTATACTGGCCAGAGACAGAAAGAAAAATGTGGAACCAGTTTAGATAAGTTCTGTTATAGCGCGAACATGTTCGAACATGATCGATGGGACAGACACCGAAATGTATTCTGCGAACCTCAGCAAACCGATTCTCAGCTTCAATAGGAGAAGCCGATTTCTTTATCGCTCGGCGCGTTTGATTCTCTATCGCTCGGCGCGTTTGATTCTCTTCCCTTCAACTGTTTCATCCGTTTCCGGTGTAGTTTCCTGTGAATTTCCAGTCTTTCTTTTGTTCAATCGTCTTTCGAATCTTGATCTACATATTCACTTATAATACAACACGGTGAGTAAATTTACCTCGATCTTTGTTGTGCTAGTTGCTCGATCATGTTACCTCATATAACTCAATTTGCATAACTAGACAGTTTTCACTGTTATGTCTATTGCCGTTATCTGGCGTCTGGGTTCTGGGGTGATATCACGAGTCTGAGTGACAGATTCTTATCATGCTCATTTCCTCATTCTTTCTCTCACCATCTTCCACGGATGTGCACCCAATTCACGTGGTCTATATTGAGTATGTATATTGCAGGGATGCAAGCCGTCATAGCCTTTTGCCACTTCTGTGAGAGCCACGGTCCACGAGTTATGTTTACTTCTCAACCACTCCGTTACCTTCCTTTTGGCGAAGGCCCTTCCGATGCTCCGGTCAGTTGCCCCTTTCTATCATCTCCATTATCTCTATCGTTATAGGACTGGCCGAACGAATCCCCAATGAGTTATATCGCTAAGAATCTCCCCGTTTCTGAAGTAGATCATCCTGAATTGATCAAAGGCGCTGTCAAAGATAGAGAACCGCGGTACGAACCTTTATAAACTAAATTCTAAATTTAGTTCCAGCTTAAATAATTGCTTATTACAGATGTACAGCTTGTACATCAATCGGCAATAGAGTAGCCTATCTTTCGGCTGATAAAAGGACCCAAACTACTTTCGTGAGCTCTCAAGTCAGTATTTCAATTGTTCTCTGCTCGCTTCCATCAAGAGTCGCACCGTTGCTTAGTTACTCAAGTGTTGGTTTTTGTACCCCGTGGTTTGGTCTCTTAGATGGTACGAATCACTTAGTCTATGATCATTTGGAACTGTGGGCTCAATTTGTCTGTCATTTGTGAAAGTGGCAATCTTTCAATAATTAAGGTATCATTTGATGATGGAGTTCTGGACAAAGTCAAATATGCGTGTCTCCGATCGCTCACAATTGAAGTGGGAACATCAACGGAAAAGTCAAATAAACCCCCTGCCAGTAAGATTTCCATTTATATCCAAGTCATTTTTTCTTTTGAGGTCGAGGATATGAGTAGTTAATGAACGTTGAACTAGTATTTATCGACAATTTAGAATTAACAAAATTGCAGAGCCAGGCGGCGAGGCCTCTTCCTCCTCCAATGTAAATACAAAAGGAACTGAAAGGGACGGAAATGTCTTCTTCGGTGATGCACAGCATGGATACACTATGAGTCTCACTTTTCGGTTTGTTATTCTCATTCAATACATTTCACGTTCTGTGTGCATATTTTAAAATTAATTAAGATGACTCAAATGTAGTCATGAATTCATTTGGAAGATAAGGTTATATACTTGAAAGAATAGCAAAGCCCTTCTGCTAGTTGTTTATCTCAACGCTAAAGAAACCAATTCGTATTTCTATTCAAATTGCTAGATCGTTAACATCGTCTGCACCTTTTTCAAATTGGTAACAATTGATAGCCATCACTCGCATCGTTATGAATGAATGGTAGAAGAGAGGGAGAAGAAGAGAGCAGTACTTTTGATTTGCTGTTTCGGTGTAGTTCCCTCTCACTGACTATTGAATATCGAATTCAATATACCTATTATTTTATTGAGTTGACGAAAAGATGATTGGTTGGTGTGGAATGAGATGTAAATAGATTGCAGTATCATGACTCATGATATCCTGATTGATTGGATTTCAGTCTGGAGGACAGTCGTGCCCGTGGTTTCCTCCGTCTCTATTCATTCATCGTCGTGAGCAGTCAGATGCAATTCATCCTCAATAATCACGATTCCCTTCTATCCCATCTCGTGTATATGAAGAATAGACTCCAGGTATCCATTCTATCCACTCTGTCTGTCTTATCTTATTCATATGATTCATATGTGAGAAAATGGAAAATGACTATCAGTACGACTATATATGAAAGAGAGCGGAATAGATGTTTGACACCAATCCCCCTCTCCCCCCCCCCCCCCCTCTCTTTGATCGACATCTCTCTTTTCACTCGCTAGACGTCGTTTTTATGATGGTCCATCATCCTTTTCCGATGATGACACTTCTTCCCTTTCTCTCGTAAAGTAAACGAAGACTGGCTATTTCTCGTCTCGAGTCATCTCTAATCGACTCTGATTGATCTTTGATCTATCTTGTATTTCAGCGTTCTGCATCTCGTATATTCCATGAAGAGATGGATGGAGAAGGGAATACAACAGATTCAGTCCGACCCGAGAATGCCCCCAGGGCCAATATGATGCCTCAGGGATGGTTCAGAAGGAGGGTCAGATATCTTCTCTATCTACTACCCATATCGACACATTTCGTAATTCAATGATTCACTGGAATATTTGGCATAGCATAGCTGCTGTTTGGTTTAATCATCAGAGTCGGAAAGCCTTCTCTTTTTTTCATTCCCACAGATATTATGTCTGAGGGTGTAACATTGAGAGAGTCCCCCCCCCTCCCCGTCCCTCCATCTGACATCCATTCTAATGAGTATCCGTAACGATCGTTTCTGTGTAGTGAGAAGTATGTGGATCTCGGTTGATCTCGGGTCTTAAATGGTAGAGGAAAGAGTTATTAAATATTAATAATTGTTGTTTAGATGAACGTGGAGCCATCGAGAGATCTCCGAACCATCGTCGGAGATGAGAATGTGTGGAAGGGATTGCATCGGTGAGTGATCTACCCCTTGAGGAGGAGATGGAAGGGGGGGGGGGGGGGAGGGGGTTCAAATGGGATATCCACCACCTGTTGGGTCTGTCTTCTCTTTCTCTATCCATGGAAGGGCTCTCCTCTCTCTCTGTCTCTCTCTCTCTCTCTCCTCTCTCAAGGGAGGGGAGGGAGTGGTGCACATCGATCTCTCTCCCTATTCTACTCGAGTAGAGTGAGAGGAGTGAGGGAAGGGGAGGGGGGAGAGGGGGACTGGGGGTGGGGGGTAGAGGGGGCGGAGTCTCAAGGGGGGGGGGAGGGGAGGCTTCCCTCGGTTTCTCGATCCATCGTCAGTGCCTTGTCTCTCCTCTTCCCTCCGATAGTCTTCCCTTCTCTGGTGAATCATCTCTCCCTCTATGGGTGTGGGTCGTCATCTCAATACGGGTCCCCTCTCTTCAATGAGGAAACGACGGTGTGAGGAGGAGGAAGAGAGGGGAGAGGAGAGGGAGCAGTCCTCCTTCCCCTTTCCTCCCTCCACTCCCTCCACTCTCTACTACCACAATAACACCCATCACTACACTCCTTCCAATGGGAACTACGGGGAATAATGGAGGAGGAGGAGGAGGAGTGGCGAGGTATTGAGAAGATGGGATGAAGGGAACCCATCCATTCAAAAGAGAGAAGGAGAAGATGAGAAAGAGAGAGACAGTGGGGTGTTCCCCTTCCTTTCGTTCAATTCTCCCATGGGGTGTGAGTAGAGGAGAAGAGAGAGAGAGAGATTGAGAGTACCTTGACTCTCTTGACTCTTGCAGGGTGATTAGAGGGGGAGGGAGAGAGGGAGTCCCTCGGGAAGGAGAAAGGGACGAATTGTACAAAGTGGGAGTAGATCTATAAATAGGGCCGACTCTCCCTTCTATCCTCTATCTCTATCCCCCCCCCCCCCCTCCTCCCACTCTCCATCTGCTCATAAGGGTGAATCTCTCTCTCTCTCTCTCTCTCAAGTGATTGGTGTGATTGCAGACAGATGCTATGGACTCTCCGATCGGAATCCCTCCGTCTCTACGATGGAGCCCTAGAGGGACTACCCACTCAGGATATGCTGGTGAGAAGGGCATTGCAATTCCATTGATGATGTCTGTAGATGGAGGATAGGTTGATATGATGATGAATGGGAGAGGAATGAGCAGTAGGCAAAGGACACAGTGGTGTAGGTTGTAGTGCACTTGTAAGGAATGGAAAGGGCATGAGGATGAAGGGACCTGTCTAGACCTCTTCCCCCCTCCCCTCCTTCCCTTCCCTCCTTTACTCATATATCGACATTCAATACCCATCCCCATTGACTTTTCCGAGGATATCTTCCATTGATTCCATTTCCAACTGCCCCCCCCCCCCCCCCATAAGGATAGATTCCTTTATCCCATTAGTTGTCTCCTTCACTTGACTGTCCCCTTCCCCTATCCGATGAGATTGAGAGTGGGTGCGAATACTGCAAATTCCCCCCCCCCCCTCCTCCCCCCTTCCCCCTCCCCCCTCCTTCGATTTCCCATTCAATCCATTGACCATTCTCCTCTCTGCACCGGTCTGTCCCCCAGTCCCCCCCCTCCCTCCTCCCCTCTACTCTCCTCTGAGTGTACAATCAATCCCCCTCCCCCTTTTTAGCCATTGGTTGGTCGTTTCTTCTCCTCCTCCTTGGTCTCTATTGGTCTCTCCATCTCTTCACTTGTTTACGTCTATCCTCTCCTCCCTCTTCTCTCATCCCCCCTCTCCTCTCCTCTGAGAGAAGAAGGACGTGAACGAGGGACAGGGGAGACCCCCTTCGCCCCCCCCCCCCCCCCCGAGAGATGATTGTGCAGTGACAAATGGTTATGGGATATAGCGGGGGGGGGGGAAATCACTCCTCACTCGATACATTGGAATAGAGGAAGAACGAGATGGCGATGGAAGGGTGCTCAATTACGAGAGCCATGAGAGGAGAGGAGAGGGGGGAGGGTGGGGGGGGGGGGAAACTCGATGGATTGGAGAAGAAGAGAAGGAGCTATTATGAGTCGCCGTCGTGATTGGGTGTGAAATGAGGAATAGAAGGAAGAGAGTGCACTGAATAGAGAGGGGGAGAGGGGAGTTCTCTCGTTCGGATGAGAATGAAATGAGTGATGAAACGAGAAAAGAAATAGAGGGAATGGGGGAATGGAGGAATGAGATGGATTGAACTCGTTGGGATGAAAGAAGAATATATGAAGCCTTATAAGAAATGCGTCAGTACATATGAAATTAATTGGAATCTATATGTGGAATGTACTTGGAATGAATTAATGAATAAGTTGATCACTGAAAATCAAGATCAAGTGGGCTTTTGCCTTTTTGCTCTACGAGAGGTTTCCGTCCCCTCTGAGCACACCTTCGGTCACCTACGTTACGTTTTGATAGATGTACCGCCCCAGTGAAACTGCCGACCTGACACTGTCTCTCAATCTCATCTCTTTCCATTGCAGGTAATTCGTGAATTGGACACAGAACGAGTGGCAGAGTTGTCATTGGGAAGTGAGAATGAACACGAGAAGACATTGGATCAATTGGAGAATCTGAGGAGAATTGCCAGAGGATTGGAGGAGATTGGAGGAGACTCACTCGATAGATTACTATATCACACTATTACTGGAGGACAGGTGAGCAAGTGGGTAGAGTGGAGAGAGCGGATAGACTGATTGGACTGATTAGACTGATTAGTAAGTGATCCTCGATTCCAGATAGTGATCGTTGGTTCCTCTCGTATCTCTATCAAATCCTTCATCCTTGCTCTCTCCAATCTCCTTCCCATTGGATGTCTACGAGTCAACTCTCAAGCCATCGCCTACGCCCATCCCAATAAGTGAGTGTCTCTTCTACTCCCTCTACCCCCCTTCCCCTCCCCCCTCCATTCCCTCCATTCGATCTGTTAGTCTCTTTCTGCCCAATCGGTTCAACATATTTCCCAATTCATTGTTTTCCATCTGGAGAATGAGGGAATGAGGTGTCAGTTTGAGTAGCTGCCTCTCTTGTATATCATGGCCAGACTGTAGTCAGGATGTCACAATGAACACTGTAATGAGAAATGAGAAGATGAGACCTCCCTGCTACAAGAGGGAGTCATTCTATTCTAGATTAGATTCATCTAGAATGCATCCATTCCCCCCCCTCCCCCTCCCCCCTCCCCCTTCCCCTCCCCCTTCCCCTCCTCTTCTCCCCTTGGATGACTTTGACTGACCTTTGTGCTCCTTGCATTGGGGAGAAGAAGGGGAGAAGGGAGTCTTGGATACAATTGAATTCCTTCCCCTTCGTCGCCCCCGTTCATCCTCCTCAGAAGACAAGAGGAGGGGGGGGGGGGGGGGAAGGAGAGAAGGGAAGGAGGGGGTGGAATGGATGATGATTCAATGGTTTCAGGTACAATCTCCTGGGTCTTCTCAAGGGAACAGAGATCCCCGATTGGGCCGATTGTCTCGCCATTGAGATGGAGGTGAGATTGACTAGTTATGATGCAAGGGGAGGGGGAGTACTGTACCTCCTCCTAGCCCCCCCCCTCCTCCCTCCCTTCTCCCCCATACTCCATTCCCTGATCCCTACTTGCTTCCGTCTGTTATTCGTGTAAACAAGGTGGAGGTATCCCTTTTCTTGTCTTGGACCGAGGGAAGGGAGAGGGAGAGGAGGGGGGGGGGAGTGGGTGCCCTCTCCCTCTCCGCCGGGTGTAAACACCTCCCTCTCCCTACCATGTAACCGGAGGAGAGGGAGAAGAGGGGAAGGAAGGAGGGAGGGAGGAGAGCCCATCGGGTCAATGATGAATGGAAACCAGAGAGAGAGAGAGAGAGAGAGAGAGAGAGAGAGAGAGAGAGAGAGAGAGAGAGAGAGAGAGAGAGAGAGAGAGAGAGAGAGAGAGAGAGAGAGAGAGAGAGAGAGAGAGAGAGAGAGAGATAGACTCCATATCTTATATATTGTTGAAGGGGAGGGGAGGGGGCGCTGGCTATTATTATTGTGGGAGAGGACGTAGGGAGACGATAGGATCGATAGGAGAAGATCGTGGTTAAAATATAGTAATGAATTTGCTGTTGCAGGGTGACGATGGGAAGGGTGAATCGGAGAGTCTGGAGGGACTTTCCTTCTCGATGCTTCGTCTCCCTTGTTCCTCTCCTTCTCTTCCTCATCCTCTTCCTTCTCTTCTCATTCGATACAAGCAATTGGTCATAGACGAGGGAGTGACTGAGAACGTCCTCGAAGCAACCATTCGATCTACTAGAGATCAATGGCTATCCAAGACTAAGATCCTATTCCAACTCATGAGACAACCCAAGCAAATCAACCTCACTAAGGTCAGTTCCTCTTTCCATCCATGGATTACGGTAGTGTATGTGTACGGTATTCTCTACTCTGCAGTATCCCTTCTCTTCAGATGCTCATTCAATCTCGTGCTGCTCTTCGTGATAGAGATGTGATGTTCTTCTGGTTGGAAGGTCTCTCTAAGGCCTATCGATCCATCTCCTGTCCCTCCTCCCCCCATTAGTATACCGTATCCCTATCCTTCCAGTAGTTTACCGTAGTGTACCATAGGTAGTCTCTCATCAACTGCAATACCTCTTCTCTCCGTCGTCTAATAAGTGTAATAATATGGTTTTATCCGAGTAGTAGCTAGCATATTCTTGCTCCATCGTCTCTCTCCAATCGTGTTTATGACTTGTATTACAAGTATGATGGTTGTATTACCGTGTATCTCTTCTCTCTTTCGCATCTTTCTGCATGTAATCTCACTCCAAACTGAGCTTTGCCCTTTTCTCCATCCCGATCACTCTCCCCTACAGTACCTCATCTCAAGACTGGTGTACGTTATGACTCTAGTCTCATTCCCCCCCCTTTCCAATCGGGCAATAAACCCATTTCAATCATTATCCATGATGTTTCTACATGACAAGTGACACTAATGGCAAGAGTTCTACATACACGTATTCATCAATAGACCAGTGGGTTGTATACTCTGGATGGGATGGCTTCTCTACTTCTCTCTGCTATTCCTCTCTCCTTCCTTTTCTTCATCTTCTGGTTCTTCTCCACTCAGACATGGCTTGCGAGGATTGTGCAGTTTTACTGCGTCCTGCAACACTTTCTCTTGTTCTATATTCGTACCGTAATCTACAGTAACCGAATAGACGTACCCAGATTGTGTCTGGTAGAGGGGCATTGATTGTCTCTGGAAGAGTGAAGACAAAGAGAGAAGCAGCCACACACAAACCGGAGAAAATGATCATAGGCACCTGAGAGATGCTGCTACCTACGTCAAAGCTCATTTCCATCCCCGTCAGAACTAAGAAAAATAGAGAATATGATAAACAAACCTTGGGGAAGGTAACATCAGACAGAATAGCAACATAGCCTGAGGCGCCACTTCCGAGACGAGAGATCTAGAGTACTGTAGTGAGAGATAGTAAGAGATAGGGAGTGATCTACCATGGAATTGATTCCAATGAATGAATTCCTGAGTACTGTAGGGGAGAGTTCAGTGGTGAATATGTAGAGGACATTGAATGCTCCTTGGATGAAACATTTGGCTAGGAACATAGAGAAGAGAAGGATCTAAAAGGAACCGGGTTACGGTATCGATTTATTGATGAATGGATCGATATGAGAGACCCACCAGACTGTCATTAGCGAAGATAGCGATTGTAAGGGAGATGGCAGAGAAGACGAGACAGAACATGAGGGAACTGGAGAGAGAGGGAGGGGGAGGGGAGAGAGATCAAAGATCACTCACTTCTTCCTTCCGAATCTCATGAGTACTACACATCCAATGGCAAGAGTCGGCAATTCCAGCATTCCAGCGATGGCATTATTGATGAAGAAGGCCTTCTTGAAGACTGATCTGAGATGGGAGAGTGATCATCCCCCTTCTCCCCCCTCCCCCTCCTTCCTCACCTTTCAGGAGCAGATTGATCAGAGAGGGCAATGACCAGACCATAGTAGACAAGGGCGGTCGAAGCCTACGATAATGATCATTCTTCTCTTCTCTTCTCTTCTCTTCTCTTCTCTTCTCTTCTCTTCTCTTCTCTTCTCTTCTCTTCTCTTCTCTTCTCTTCCTCGTCTCACCCATATGAAGAAGAGTGAGATGCTCCTTCCAATTAATTTCTTCGATGTGTAGAAGGACATAAATTGCTTGAGAGTAGTGTGTTCCTTCTTCCATTTGGCCATCTCAGCATGCTTGATCTGACCATTCCTTCTCTTTCTCTTCCTTCCTCTCTTCTACTCTATCAACTCACGATTCCCAGATCAGAAGGAAGCGTCGTCTTATTGATCTCACACACTTTCCTGATGATAGACTCGGCCTTAATTCTCAATGAGACTCATTATCACATTCCCTTCTTTCCACACCTTTATCATATGAGATTTCTTGTTCTGAACGATGAGCCAACGAGGGGATTCGTCAAGGAAATAAATTGCAATTAGGGCGATGAAGTGACAGGACAGAGCCGCGATCTGCCATGAGAGACTAGAGAGAGAGGGGGGGAGGGGGGGGGGGCTTACATGGATGGCGGACCATGACTTGGTCAGATATCCCAATAGAGCCAGAAGGGCGTATCCGAGTGCCCATGGAGCGTGCATGAGGGAACCAACGATTGAACGATACTCAGTACCTAAATATCGATGATCTTACACATTCAAAATAATAGATATTATAAATAATTGCGTGACAGTGTTTCTTCCTCCATGGCGATTCTCAACCAACCAGTGATCTCCATGCAGTATACATAGGCAGCAATATCTCCTGCCTCATTCGAGATTGCGAGACAGAATCGAATGAAGAGAAACACCTCAAGGTAAAGGAGTAATTACGCATTATCATTCCCAGACAGGATTATATTCTTCAGACAAGACACCTTCCAAACATGGAATTTACACCAGAACGTACGTAGAAATTATCAGTGAGATAGAGAATCCCACCGAAGAAAAGAGAGATAAAAGCATAAAAGAAAATGGCGAATTGACGGCCATATCTGAAAGGAGAATTCATAGTGGAATATGATGAATTGATTGAAATGAGTGAGATGAGAAGAGATGAGGATGAGTGAATGAGCTGACTTATCACTGACGATTCCTCCTACTACACATCCGAATAGATATCCCAGTGAATAGGCCAGATGGAGATGAGCACGAGACATGTTATCATCACACAACAGATTGAATTGGGTCACCACTGTCTTCTCCATCACCTGACAAGATCAATAAACTACCGTAATCGCAAGTATACTTACCGTAGTATCATACTCCCAACTCGTGCATCCAACCTCACTTGTCTTCGGTAGCTTCTGTAGATATCTCATTGATTGATATATTCTGTAACTACAGTAACCTTGAGTTCGCCCCAGGAGGATTCATTGTAGAGTGAGTAATCTCTATCGTAGACTGAACACTGGCCGAATCCAGTTTTCGTGTATTTTCTCTCGTCGGAGGCAGAACGAGTATTGTTGGATGGCCTCTGTAGATTGAAGGGGATTCTCATTATGAGGTGAGAGACTGATTGTACTTACCAATGGAAAGATGACTTGTGACTGGGAGAACTCATCCCAAGTGTAGTTTCTCCCTCCATCTTTAACTTCTGCCTGAGTGAATCCCGGAACCTGGATATAGAATCGTCATATAAAGATATGCAGAATGATGATGTATACCTTGCACCAGTGTTCAGGAGTGTACATCATGTATACTACAGATAGATTGAACATAGCATGGGGAATCTGCTGGAGGGAAATGATCATATACATAAGAATCTGCCATTTCTTGCATCCACCAGTCAATTGGAGAATACCTGCAAGAGACAGAAGGAGTCATTGAGTGCAAGTGTTCCTCCTCGTCCTCCCTTCTTATCTCCCCCCCTCCCACCTTCTCCTCTTCTCCCCTCTCTCACCATCATAGTCGATAGCCAATAGATTTTTGTCTATCCGATCCCTCTTGTATTGTTTCTGCTTTTGATAGTGTTGATTCTTGATCTCCAATTCCGAATTTAGACGTGGTTCACTCAAACGGAAGTGAGGGTTGATTGATAGATAGAGACAAGGGATAGACCCCAAATAGGAAAAATTTCCCCCTATTCAAACAAGTATCACTTTTGACCTACCGTAATCGATCGATGGTATCTACAGTACACTCACCTTAGTATACTCGTCTGTTCTTCAGCATCCATCATTTCAGATAAATATTCATTGATCTTCTTATTAAGTACGGGAGTAGATGCACCCAAGGGAGAAACACGAGGGCGAAGAAGGAGATCAGTATCACTCTGAGTTAAGAGAAATACTATCATAACACGGTAGATCATTTTGATCTACCCTTTCTCTCTCCTCTTTCTTCCTTTACCCACCTGAGTGATAGCAGGTTCAGCATAGAGTGATTGAGGGAGGAGGAAGTGAGACTCCTCTTGGATGACTCCCAATGGGAGAGTAGAGGGTCGATCGTCCCCCATTCAATGGAAAGATTAGAGGGAGACTGAAGGAGATAAGGATCACCAGTGATAACACACATAGAAAACCCAATTGAAAAAGAGACATTGAACGGAGTTACGAAGTAGGGATTTATTCCAGAATCGAGGACTACTAAATATTGGTAGTTTTCTTCTTCTGTACCAAATTCACACGGGGGAGTGAAGGTGAGAAGATTAGGGGAGGGTCAAATAATAGATAAGGAGAGAATGGAAAGAGGAGAAATAGAGAGAGAGAAGAGATAGAAATGGGAAGTGTTCAACTGATTAATGAGTGATTGCACTGCAGAGAGAGAGAGAGAGAGAGAGAGAGAGAGAGAGAGAGAGAGAGAGAGAGAGAGAGAGAGAGAGAGAGAGAGAGAGAGAGAGAGAGGACACACTTATCCCTATTTGAGATGAGAAGAGAGTAAATCATTGATGTAGGAGATAGAAATGACATGTGTTACTACAATTATGGAACGAAATAGTTGAATAGAGTCTAGTCAATCACCTTCTCTTCGGGCCTCTATTCATTCAATTATTTTAATTGGTCCAATGCCTTTCGAAACGCACGCACATGGAGCATATTTTTATTATATTTTCACTACAAAGACTAGACAGAATACACAATATTTTGATATGTGAATAGACACTAATACAAAGTTAGCGAAAGAAGAGGATAATGGACTAAGGAATGGTAGGAAGAACATTTTTTTTGCAAAATTAGGAAAAATACGCGTGAGAAAGAAAGAAAGTACCAGTTATGAGAAAAGTGTGAATGAGAGATCGGAGTGTTTTGAGAAGAGAAAAGCAAGAAGTTAGACACAATCTGAACTGAAAATGGAGGAGGGAAGAGAGAAGAGAAGAGAGAGAGGATAGTCAGAGATCAATTGGGGAAGATTGAATTAAAAAGTGCATTGAGAGATTGGAGGGAGGGAATCGGAAGGACTGGAGAGAACGAAGGACAGTAATGGGGATATGAAAGGAGTGATCTACTCTCAATCGAGGAAATTATCGATTGACGAAGAGTCGAAGAATTACTGTAAATGTCAATCTAAAAAATTTATTGGATTGTGGATCTACAGAATGAAACATACTCTCGTTTTCTTTTCTTTGCTCAGCTCCTCTATTGCAATGAAGACTGTCTCATTCTGAATTGAATGGTTAAATAATATATTTGATAATTGATACTCACTAGAATCGATCCCATTCCCAATGGCAATGAATTTGTGATGAATTTAGTGAAGAAATTGGTCGGAAGGGAAATTGAACATCTCTATAAAAATATTTTTAAAATCAAACTAATACAAAATAAAATCGTACCTGTACCGATTTTCTTGCCTCTGGAATTGGTTTGAAAATGAGAAGATGTGATATGAGAAGAGAAGGGAGTGGAACTGAAGAGGATTTAGATTGTCAAGACAGATGAGATCATCATCTTACTATTGAGAGTGTACGAAGAATTCTCTCTGAACGTGAATCTCTTGACTAGAGATGGACGGATTACTGTAGGCCATTGTGATGAATCAGATGATTGGAGAACGAGAAATGATTGAGAAGAGGAAGGAACGAGTGATGGAATATGGTAGGAGCAAGAGGAACAAGGGAGTACTGTAAAACACTTATTGATCAACCTAGTGACTATTACCGTACCTTCATCAACCTTCGATATCGGATGCATAGACAATAGAAGATTCCATTCTTCCAGTACCCAGTCTAGTTCTGATTTCACTTCGAGATACACAATCATCGATCCGTCGAACACAGAAACAATCTGAATGAAAGAGTTCTTTATTGATAGCTTTCCCATTACATCCTAACCTTTACTTCCAGTATTATTCCCATGTCGGACCTCATTGCGCAAATCTCCATTTTATTGCGAAGTTCAAGGGCTCGTTTGATCTACCAAATGATACTTTGCATACTTAACCAATCGATAAATACTTACCTCTACTCCGATTAGATTCAATCGATCGATTTCCTTCTTACTAACTTCATATTGGTTAGACAATTCTTTCAACGTTTCTTCATCTAGAGATGTACTTTCTTCCTTCTCTTCCATTTCTTCATCTGACCATACTAAACTCATCTGAACATCCGATCGCTTGACTATTGAGTCAATCAATTCCACTATGAATAACGCAACCAGGTAATTAAATGAGTAGATTCAACTCAGATTTCAGATGGAAAATTAATAAATGATATGATTCATCAGCATTTCACAGAATGTACAAACTGGGAATCGATACGACCGGTTACAATCACTATTTACATTACATAACTGAAATCAATAAATATTATAAATATTACTCTATGGCAGTATTCTGATAGACATAAGATGAAGGTTGTCTACACTTGGATGTGTCTTCTCCATTCTTCTCTTGATCGAATCACTCTTACGAGGGCATTCAATTGGGGTTTCACTGGGATTGTGAAACCAAGTGATTTGAGAAGAGAAGAGACCACTTTGATCGACCATTCTTAATAATAATCATTATATTATATCGACCCCTCTCATTTCTCTCTATCTCTCACCAGTGGGTTCACATCTGACCACGAGATGGAAAATGAATGAATGAGAATCCTGAGGGCGAGAAGTAGAGAGGGAACTCAATCGATCTATGATCCCTCCAGACAACTCTCTTATCGATTCCCTTCAATCATCCAATTGACCTTCCGAACTACAGTATTCCTTCCTCACCTCAACTCTTCACTTCCTCCATACAATTCATCATTACTCCACGAATTGGCCATTCTGGCAGGGAGTGTTTTGAGTGTAAGAGCACTCAATCCATCTAGGACCAAAGTGAGAGACTCCATCAATTCCCCTTCTCGACCCTTCCATTCCTGTCTGAGAATGACTACTTCATTCAATCGTTCATCATTACAAACTAACCGATCGATAATATTGAGTAGTGCATTGATGAATGCTAGTGGTTGTCTATCAGTCGAATCAGGGATTAGAATGAGAATGGTAAGGAGGGAAGGGAGGACGGAGGGAATGGAAGGAACTTCAGCCAGAGTCTCCAGAGCAAGTCGAGCAAGGGCCTCTGCCTACAATCAATCTACATTGGACACCGTACTCTCTCTAGATCTACCGTGCCTGGGGAAGAGCAGCCACCGAGAGAGCTGCTTGCAATCCTCTCTCGATACAAATCAATCGATTCGTCGGATCGATAATGGAGGGAATTGTGATGTGAATGAAAGCAAGGGTAGATCGAGTCAGTTTGAGACTTCCCTTCTCACGACCTAAACAATCGAATCGATATGGGGGGGGGGGGGGGGTGATGGATCATTAAGGGTAGATGGAAGAACCTTGATTGGATGATATTCTGCTGACTAGTGCCGATGCATGATTGACTACGTGCTGGAAATCAATCGATATTTGAGTAGATCAATGCCCATCCTACCACGATAACTTGCTCCCTCATTGACATCTTGGCCCTAATGGACAGCAACCATTCCAGTACTGATTCCCCGTCTGAGAGAGATACTCTGAAGAGGGAGGGATCAATCGATTGAGATACACTCTTTGATCTACCTATCTACTGTAGATATGATGAGTAAGTTGTGGGATGAATCATCCTCGTCCATTCTACTAGACTGCTTCAGAAGGGAGCACAGATACAACAACTGGAATAAGTCCTACAGACTATTCCCCCACTCCCCACTCCCCCTCCCCCTTCCTCCTTCTCCCCCTCCCCCTCGCCCCTTCTTCTTTCTCCCCTCCCCCCCCTTCCTCCTTCTCCCTCCATACCTGATTACTTTGTACTCGATCCCTCACACTTCCAATTCCGTGATGAGAGACGAAGGAAGAGAGAATAGAAGCGGAGCAACGAGAAGATTCGAATGGATCGATAAGGAGAGAGAGAAGAGAATGGAAGACATCAAGAGTGATCAGAGATGAAATCAGGGAGGGAGCTGACTGAAATTAAACTCATCACTTTGATTCAAGAAATGCTAATTTCGAGTATAAAAACTATTGTTTTCGTCATTAAACATCAAGCGTGCTTAAGTATTGAAATGAATAATTTGCGTTACCGAGATCCAATTAACTTTACAACAAACGGGATTTTTTTATTTGAAAAATCTAACCTGCGCAAAAGTGAGAAGTGAATTGGAAATAAATGACTGGAATGGCGAGGGATCTCCACTCAATCGACCATAGATGCTCTTGCAGAGGGACGACATCTACACCAGATATCGATTCATGACTACCGTACTCTACCGTATACCTCGTCTATCGTGAAGTGAGTGGCGACGAGGGAAGGGAGGACAGAGGCAGCCTCCACGAATTCAATCGTCGATTCCAATTTCATCGTTGATCTCCAAACAGAACGGAGAACCAATGCACTAAACATTAAATTATTTTGTCTCTATTTAAAATGTGATTATCCGGCGCTTGTATATTAATGGCTTACCGATTTTGTTGAGACGAAGACTGAGTGATTAGAGGAGTAATGAGTGCCTTCAACTCACTCCCAGAAGGAGAACAAGACGGATTGCATACCTGATCATATACCGTTAATAATCGTTAATAAGCGAAATTATTCTACAGCTTATATTCGGAATATTTGTAGAATAGACTCAAGCTTACAATTTTGGTTGCTTCAATGATATGAGTGGCCAGATAAGAAGGAGGGAGTGCACGTAGGAATGGAAGGAGAAAGAGCCTTCTCTTGTTGGAATGAGTGGAATATTCCCATAGAGGGGCCAAGTCTTCTCTTGATGAACATTGATATGAGACACATGAGAGAAGCCATTCAAGGGCTGGAGAAACTACCCGCTCCTCAAGATATTCATAATATTCATGAAAGGAGAGAGTATGTAATCACCTGTACTGGTTTGAGATTCTGCATCCAATCGTTCACTAGCTTCCAGTGTACACTTCGATCACTCGGATCAGAATACATTGCCTGCAATAGTTCATCCATCATCTCTCCTCCCTTCATCCCCTCCTCCGCCCTCTCGATACCTCCTTGGACAGATAAGCTCTCGTGAATGCAGCCACTATGGGATTGGTGATGGAACAGCATAATGTGCACAGATTCATCCATTGACCATTAAGAGAAGAACTATCGAAGAATCGCTGGCATTTCGTGATTGAGATAGTCACTGGAATTGGATCAGTTATTCGCAAAGGACTATTACTCTCATACCGTATAGTCTCGAGAAAGCGTCGGGAATATCACTCGATTTGATGAACCAATTCTTGGCCACGACTTTGACTGATTCGGAGATTTGATTGGATGTGAAGGAGGAAGGAAGGTTACCTTCTCTTCGCGACACTCGGTCCTATAACATAATTAGTTATTGTAATTTCATCAACAAATCGATACCTGATTGGCCATATTGAGCAGTCTCTCATAGACTAATCCACCGAAGGTATCAAGTACTTGAGAGACAAGAGCGAATTGGACTGGATAGAAGGAGGGAGAGGAACCGAGAGAAGAGAGAGATGAGACCATCTCCACTATCAACTCAAACCATTACATTATCTATCGTTAATATTGATATGAGTCTATATGAGTGATACCTTGAGACTCTCAATCCTTTTATTATTCTTCCATGCATAGAGTAGTGTCTCTCTCATCAATCCCATTTCATTCACATATTCTTCTTCATTCGATACATTCATCTTCTTCAATCCAGATACATCTTCGAGTAGATCCAAACTAAATACATTCTCATATCGCAATTGTTTATTAATGAATAAATCATACCGTAATCTAGCCTTTCCTCCCATCATATTTCTTCCCGTCTTTTCACTCATCATCCTTGATCGCATTTTGTTCCAACCCTGCATGATTATTTCCATTTTCCCATATAACTCGGTCGATCATTGCAATCTACCGAGTCCTTACTAACCTCAAAATTAGGCAATACAATCTCGTGTGTAGGGGTGATCGCCTCACTCTTCAGAGTGTTCTTCAGAGGTCCAGTGTCTGGCTGAATAAGATGATTGACCTACCATTCATTCATTATTCAATCACCTCTCCCTTCCTCTTCTTGGGAGATTCTTCGTCATGGAAGATGGAATGAGAATCGCCTCCAAATATATCATAGTCTATTTAATCGATGTAATATTACACATGTAATACCGTACCCAGAGGATGGAAGATCTCCTCCTCTTCAATCTCTTCTTTCTTCTCATTCTCTTCATCCTCCTTCTTTTTCCTACTTTTCTTCTCTACCAATGGATGGCTCAATACCGTAGTCGATGGAATGACATCAAATCGATAATCACCCTCATCCACCCTCCATTCCATCTACGATTAACTCTCATACATCACATTTTCACACAACAGTAATTAATCGATCAAGACGAAATGCGATTAACAATGAACTTTTGTTCTGAGTACTACTTTATCGACAGGTTGAAAGATGAGAAAGACACGAGACATAATTAATAAGGAGACCTATGAGGAGAATCTTATTAACATTATTAGATAGAAATATGATTGAATCTGTAGACTAAGACTAAGGATAGAGAACGGGCTATATCGTACAAGATGACTGAACTTATTCAGGAGAAGGGGAGGAACAATCTCGAGAAAAGACAAGATAATAGGGATGGAAGGGGAATGACTATATGGAATATCTATCTGAGATAAGTGAATTGGGAGTTCTGAGCAGGAGGGACGAACATTCCTCCTCCTTGTTGCTTACTCATGGCACGAGAAGGAGCGAATCCAAGCAGTTTCTGGAGGTTGGTACGGACTGTCATAGTACAGAGGATGTAGAGGAAGATGAAGGAACAGTCTGTCAGATCGTCCCCCATCTGCAAGATATAATGAATGAATAGAGAGAGAGGGTTTACATTCCATCTTGACAATGAAGGAATAAGCAGGTGACAACTATCGTAATGGAATAAATAGAGAATACTCACGAGATTTCTATGGGATAGATTCTGAAGGAGTGAGAAGGGAATGAAGGGAAGCTTGGCCACTACTTTTCCCTCGAAGATGGATGAGAAAGTAGAGAGAAGAGCAGTGAAGACCAGTCCAATTGCGAACATTGACTTCATCTTGAACATGGACAGATCACGATTCGTCGCCTGGAATCCCATTGGATGAGTCCCTTCCCCCTCCCCCTCCCTCTCTACCTTGAGTCTCTCCTCTTCTCTCTCAATCTTCCTCTTGACAGTCTTACTATCCTCAGTGGCAGTCTCCTTCTTCTTCTCCAATTTCTTCGTCTTTCTCTCCATTTCTCCCTTCAGTCTCTGGTACTCCGGTTGTCTGCAATCAATCTTTTCAAAAAAAATCAACTCCTGTATCTCTACCCTTCTCTCAAGCCAAATCCTTAGAGAAACGAATCAAAGGAATTATAGTTACTCGTATTGTTTTCTGAAGCTTCCCTACCAGTAAGTTTTTGATTAAAATATGCACAAAACATATATGGGGGAGGTAAAACTAGGGCTCTAAAGTTCAAACTATTTTAGGGTGTTTTGTAACATGTCAAAAAAATTTAATATTACATTTTTGCTTATATCTTTGTTGCATATAAATATTTTTTAAACAAAGTTCTTTTGTTTTCTTGCTTGAAAAAACGAGATCTTTCAGATAAGAATAGAGATAAATAATATAACAAATTATATAACGAAATGAGTGAAACATTCCGAAATTTTGATCTGTTAAAAAGTCTATTTATTTTGTACTTTAGAACCCGCGTTTTACACCCCCCATAAATAAATGCCAGTCACGTTCAATATTCCGAATAGATATATCATCTCCCTCCCTCCTCACCTATAGACTAGGAGATAAGTGAGTCCCTCTCCTGCTGCTGCAGTGCACATGGCGATCCCTATCACCAATAACGCGTCCGAGTACATCTAAAGAAAGAAAGAGATTGGATGGGGGGGGGGGAATCGATGAGGAGGTTACGGTATTTCGAGGGATCCATGACCCACGTTTCACAATGCCAGCTTGAATTAGAAGAAAACAATACTTTATCTATATTAATAAACTTTTCCATATATAAAAAAAACGCAGCAACAAACGGCGAAAACCGGACCATAAGAGGAGTGGTGGGACGATTGGAAAGAGAAAACAACGTTGATAAAGCACGAAAACAAGTGATAAGTTAACACAGGCCCAATAGAGAAGATGTGATAATGGAAAGATGATGATAATAGAAATGAACAGGAATGACAATCAATGAGTCGATAATGGATTAGACGAATGGCTCGATTGTGAATTCGATGGCTGCAGTTGGAAGAGAGAGGGAAAAAGCAGTGATCACCTGCACATTCCACTCATCCACTATACCATTATTACAGTCTCCATCTCATTAATCATTTAGGATATGTAAATACACCGCACCGAAATGTACTTCAATTCCATGCTAAGTGTTTTCGGGCTAATGATCTATCACTCATATGGAAGTTGGAGTGTACCTCAGGATGGAGACATCCCAGTTTGCCGATCTTTTTTCCTCCAGGGGCGATGATGGATGCACATCTACCAGGGAGGAAGGCAGGGTCTGCAACACATGTCTTTACATTTGGATAATATAGGATCGGGAAAGGTGAAAGGGAAAATTATGAGTAAAATCAATTACTAAACAATGGCGTATGGACATACCATCCTCAGCTTCGATGTGGTATCCACTGCCATCCTTCTTCATTCTCACATCCAACAGAGTCATCAATCTCAACACATTAATCAAGCACATTTGAGGTTACTCTTTTGCATCGTTAATTGAGATATCGTGATCATCTGGATTCTCAACTCCATCTTCCCTCCTCCTCCTCACCTATCGAGTACTCCATGTACACTCTCGAATCCAGCCTGTTTGGCATAGACGATGGCTCCCACTCGACGCTCGTTGCGAGCTCCCACTTCTGAAGGAGAGAAACCAGATTAGGATAGAGTGACATTGTGATCACATTGCTTTCATTTACGATTCGATCTCAATAAGTTCTCATTAGTCTTATTCACTCGAATGACTAATAATTCTCCCCCCCCCCCCCCCCCACTCTCCCTCTCTCTCACCATGGTTGGGATCGGCGAGGATGACATCCTGCAGCTCGAACAGTTTGAGAGGAAGGGGCATATGAGAGTTAGCCTGCACTGTACGGAGGAGACCAGGAAGGAGAGAGGTACGAGCCATCTAAACGGAGATTCCCATTATTGAGTACACTAACAAAATATCTCGTTTTAGAGATAAGTAAAAATTATTATTATCATATGCGCCAGGAAATAGTTTTACCTGGAATTCGAGTGTCTTTGGATTGGCGATAAGGACGGCGTTATCGAGGGGACGACGGAGACGAGTCGAGGAATCATCCCTGAGAGGGAGAAAGATCAAAGATCAACCCTCTCTTCTCACTTGCTGCAGAGGGCGAAGTTGAGTGCCTCGGTGAATCCAGCACAAGCCAGATGGACTCTCAGATGGTCGGAGAGAGAATTGAGAGGGAGAGGAGTGGCCACCGTGTGCGCCTGTGCATCAATCTATTGTCTCATCCATTCAATCTCTCACGCAATATTGAAACGATATCGATTTATCTGGAGCTTTCTACGCCAAGAACATGTTTCTAACTGTAAAGATATTGACAAACCTGGGGCAATCTCAGCTCAAGTTTATTGAATCCATAGGCGACTCCGACGTCCTCAGCGATATCACACTCATGGAGAATATCGTGACGAGTCGGAGGGATATTCACCTGACAGAGAACCATTCCTCAAGTCACCATTCCCCCCTCCCCTCCCATCATGTCAAAGGATGTATATTCAGAAGGTTTCAATCAATGATAGGGGAGGAAACTGACACGTAGAGTGTGGTCATCGAGTAGTTTGGCCCCGAGTGACATCTTCGTCAAGAGAGTGGCCATCTCTTCTCCCTTCAGATCGAATCCCATCTTCGTATTCACTTCAGACACCTCCACGTCCTTCTCACGATATGAGAGCTTCTCAAGAAGAAAAAAATTAGAGGAAGAACGAGTTGAGAGAAAGTCGCCGTGGTACTGATCAGGTGCGATTGAGTTTTACGTTAGGCGAGAACTATCGTCCTTCAATTTCAAAAGAAATCGCCCTACTATTGAATTAATAGTTTAATGGACACAAATTTCAAAACTAATAAATATGATCATAACATACGGGATAAGTCTCGACTCGTCCATCCTCCTCGTAATGAACCTCCACGGGCTCAACACTGCAACCAAATCATCGTTACGAGATGAAATAGAATAGGTAAGAAAAAAGTAGTGAAAAATCTGACGTGAATGGTTTGTTGCAGTACTGGGAGTACATGGTCACCATCGTGTCCAGAACAACTATCGCCTCAAGATAATTGAATTATACTGAGGTCAGAGACAATGGCTCATAACAATCGGGATATTGGATGTATAAATGGTACCTTCTGTAGATCAGTGGCAGTTGCCTCGATGAAGATATTCCTTGTCTTGAGAGTGATCTTAGAGTGATCACCTGAGAAGAGAAGGATTAGAATGAGGGGTAGTTCAATTCAAGATATGAAGTGACTGACCATTGATGATGGGTGGCATTGAGCAGACAATTCCACTGGCATCTCTGATCACTGGATAGTGAGACTGACCAGCCAGAATGGGCAGATATGGCTTGAGATGAGAATCTCCCTATAATAATCCTATTCATTCCCAACTCTTCTCATTCTCGACTAACCGAGTAGTGCACCATCAACTGTTCTGCATTGAATTCATTCGTCTCATTGAGGGGAATAAACTTGAACTCCGACGGCTTCTCCGCATTGTACACAAAGGGACCTCAATGAATCACATTGAAGTAGGATATTGAGGGCAATTGTTTGGGGGGTATGGCATTTCACGCGTTTCCGCAACTGGGCATAAATAATTTTGTAGGAGTCCTCGCATCATGGGGTGGATGTCTTTGATCAGCACCACTTCCACTATCGTATGCACCGATTAACACCCATCATATGATATTTCCAAATAGCCCGTTGCGTATTTTTTAAAACCCAATTTAAACCCTCTTTGCTTCATCTTACAAATCTCAACTAACCCTTGACAGTGTCCAGATCGTGAGTTCCAATGGCCACAAGTGATCTCTTCCTGCAGATATTCTGGTGCAGTTTATCCTCAAACAACCACGCATTATCACAAAATCAAATTATGTTAAATTTGCGAGTCATAACACTTAGATAATTTATTTCTAACCTGGAGATCGATGAAGGAGGCGTACGATCGTTCATCGAGAGTCACATCTCTCAAGATTGCTCCCACCACGAATGGACGCACTCCCTTAGTCTGCAAACCCAATATTTTTGATTCATACTCACTCACTATGGCATCAAAAATAGTAACTTAAAGAAAACTTCATTATGAAAACGATCTAGTTGAGCAAAAAAAAGAGCTATCAATACGAAAAAGATCATGCTACTCTGTTCTGTGACGATCGTATATGTTCTCCCTATAATTGATAACATCATTCCTTCTTAATTATTGACCTGTGGCTTCACGATTATTCTCTCCAGTTCGCCGTCAGCAGGCTTTTCAAGCTTGTAGTCAGGCTGGGGCATTCTGAAAATAAGCTTTCACAACCAGTATTCGCCTGACTGTAATCAAGACATTTGAATAATCAGTCGAGCACCTTTCCTGGAAAATCTTGATAGCCCGAGAGAGTCCCTCCACACAGAGGAGATCATACCGATTGGCAGGGATGTCAACCTTGTACACCTAAATAAGGATGGTTACGAAATGGTTTCGTCAATTCGTCAATTAGTGACGATTAGTGAAAATTAGTGTCAATCAATTAGTCAATTAAAAACCAATTCGTCAATTAGTGACGTTCTCACTTCTACATCAGACAATTTCTCTCCGGACACATTTCCCTTCTCCTTCTCTGCACTCTGCTTCTCTGAGGTCTGCAAATATAAATTGAAAATCTGACAACAACCTTCTCAAAATACCCTCAACTAATGTACAACTACCCGACTTTATTCACACCGCACCCAACGTCAAGACTTTTAAACGTCGTTTAGAAAACCACCCCATCATTAATTACCTCTCCCATTCACAGCACTAATCCCCTCGTCTACTCATAATATTATTATAATCATTTTCTTGTTGCGCCTAGTGCGTAGATAAATTATTATTATTATAAAATACCGAAGAATTGTTTTTCAATCGAGAAAAGTGAACAAGGTCTTAAACTTACGACATCATCGAGCTCCAGTCCATAGTCAAAGCATATTTCCTCGAATTCCGTTTGATCTGCAATAAACTGCTCGCTAACATAGTAAAGGAGAATGAACAAACTCATTCTAATATTTGAAACTGGAACTCACTGTATACTTTCTCAAGATGCTTGTCCAAGTCAGGTTTCTGAATGCCAACGGTGGGCATTGTAGGTAATCACCTTAACTCATTAAATATTACAATATAGACACGATAAAAATCGATAATTTTAATAAAAAACATTTTTTGAAATAATTTCAGCCAGCCGCACGCGACTGCCGCATCGCATTGTAGTAGCAGTTTGAGTAGAGGACAATGGGGTATTTATGAACATGTCCTAATATTTATTCATTACACTTCGCTTATAGAATCGAGCATGCTGAATCTGACAGCAACAAAGAAAAGACATAAAATAAATAATATAACAAAATATAGCGATTTCGCAAAATCTCAGATAGACTGTAGGAAAGACTGTAGAAAAAGAATCAGAGCCGGCAAAGGGCGTGTCATCGCTTGGGAAACGGCGAAATGCGGGAATTCGAATACCTCACAGGGATTTTGTTTTTTCTAGTTTTTTTGAATAAAATTGAGTGCCGCCCTCCATTCTTTCGTTTAATAAGAGGACTGATTGGAAATGAACTCGTATAAAAAAACAGAAACAAATCTGTAGACCCGATAATGCTAAATTTTGCAAATGAAGTTGCGTAATTTTCGAGTGCTACCGTTTTTAATTAACAAGTAAGAGTATGAAGTGATGCCGCCTTTTTATTTTGTTATTAAATTGATTGTTGAAGTATTATTATACTCTCTGCAGAAAAATAAAAGAATCTGTATTCCCGAACTTTAATGAATCGACGGGGAACTTTGCTGGAGAAGTGTCATACAACTTCACCAAGAGTTTTTAGTTAATTATTTCTTTTATATATTTTTCAGTTTCTAGGCTCATGCGGCATATCTAAATAATAAATTCAAAACGTGAATTGCTCATTTGAATTTATATTGCCAGGTCGTTTTGTAAATACCGTATACCGAATTTAAATATGTCCTCAGAAAAAGAGTTAAAAGGACAATACTGCTATTTAAATTATAAATTATTGTATTAAACTCATTGCTTCACATAAACAAATAAAGGAAAATATTAGAAATTGAGTTTGAATTTAGCGAACATTGACACATTTATCAAGGGGTGACCCACTGAACCGATTTCGTGCGTGACTGCACCACAAGGGGCGGGGCTTAGACGGGTAGGTCAGAACTCGCTGATTTAATTTTTTCATAAAAATCTGAGTTTCTTTAATGAATTCTGCACTACCGATCACCAAAATGCACTTATAAAAGAAATTTTAGAGTAATTTTAAAATTTTATTTGGTGGTCCCTAGATAGACTGTCCACCTACCGTAATCATTTCTATAGAGTTAGCGCAACTTTATTACTGGAAATGCTTGAGTTTTAAAAACATTTATTTTTATTTATTTTTCGGTATGTTAGTTTGAGAACTATAGAATGTGCGTAGAACACGGTCAAATTTGAGGGTAAACGCTAATGTTCGAATGCGAGTTCGTGGGTATTCGTTAGCCAAGATGTGCTGTCTTCGAAGCCGCTAAAGACTACTTCCGAGTCACATCAACTACCCGATTTCACTATTAATAAAGTCCCCAGGACCCATATCACAAGCTGTGAAAGGCTAATAAGAACGGCATCGAAAGATAACGACGCTGCATACCTGAGAATGCGAAAAATAGCAATTTTAGTGCTTCGGAGCAAGAAAACTATGTTTCCGAGTGGCATTTGAGGCACGAATGTATGACCGTTGCATAGTCATCACCCCCGCGAATATTCCATGAAGTGGGTTAACGACGGCATCGCGTTTGAAAGAGTCAGTTGATTAAAAATGATTTCTGAAATAGTGCCCTCTTTGTAAGAAGATTTACGCTTATTTTCGAATAATCTGAGCAAAGCGTATGAAGGATGTTGTTAACGGGTCTATGAGACACCTCAATTCACAAAATAAATAACTAATTGAACTCAATTAAAGTCGGAATTAATTTTGAAAAACAAGACATTGAAAAATCAGTTCTCGATACTCGCGAAAGCTTTGACGAGCATTTCTGTAAGAAAATTCGTCTTGGAACACACGATGCCCTCCCTAAGTTTGAGTTGTTTTTAGTCACGATTGTTACAAGTTACCGTGCACCTGTTAAAGTACCGTACTACGATTTTTTTATTACGAAATATAGTATCTGGAATAATATTCATTCATCTCCAAATATGTTGGCAAAATGATATTAGATTTTTCTTATATTATCAATCGATTGATTAATCATCGATATAAAACACCAATTTCGAATTTTTGTTCTTTCGGATCTATTACTATATATCATTAGATCGACATCAAAAAGCTACAAGTCTAGTCTGACAGAAAAAATGGTCTGAATAACACACTAATGAGTTTGCGATTTTTGAGATTCACACTTGGGGAATGAATAAGCGTATCAGTACAAGGCAGTACAAGTATCTCCCTCCAAATTTCCTCACCACGACATACCAATAGTGTCTAGTCTTCATGTTGGCTCAAGGGTTCTATGCATATCTCATGATGAGTGCTGATCTCATCCTCATCATCTCACTACCCCTTCAATTGAGATTACTCACCATTCTTCTATCTAGGAACAGACAATTCATGGGACTCCATTCCGACTTCTTCCGGTGTCTCACACACATTTGTATGTACATATCGCTACTCTTGAATCTGAAGATGTCTCTAAATTCAGTAATGACCGATCTAATCTCTGCTTTCATCAATATTCTTCTCGTCGAACCCGCAACATATGGACTATTCCGGGAGTTTTATGAGGTAACCCCTACCCCTTCTCCCATTCCAATCGATTATTGAGAACAACTCTGGCTGGATGTCCAAGTTGGTGATCTTCCAAGGCTCTCCTCTATGTATTCTCTCTGTATATTTCCATTGTATGATATCTCTCAATCGTCTGACTGCCATCATTTTCACAATGCATCACCAATTCGTTGAGTGGACTGCTCCTATCAATGCAGTTGACAGACGATTATTCAGATCTGGACAACTCGAAATCAGAGAATTGTCCACTTTTGTGGCTGGTTCCTTGCAGTTATCTGTTCTCTTCCACTAATCTGGCCAATCCAAGGATCATATGTAGTCTTGAGATCTCCATTCAACACTCGAGGCCTTTCTTTTGTTATCGTTACGACTGATGCTAATATAGCCTACCAAGTTGGGAGATGCCAAATTAACTAATTTCTCGTTCATGCTCACTGAACAGGATACGAAATGGGATTGTGTTGTAGAATACTCCATCACAGGCCCCTGCTGTGATATCTGGTGCAATTCTAGAACTGATAACTATATGTGTGTACATTATCATAGTAGTCAACGCAATAAAGTATAAGGTGAATAAGTGAGAAAGAGGGATATGCAAGTTGGGATATCAGGAGATAGCAAGTGCCGTCATTCGGACAACAGTCGCTTCAGTTATTATGTGCACCGGTATCTTTTTGACAATCACTAAACCAATTATTTATATTCAGGAGGATGGTTTCTAATCTTTTTCATAGCAGTTGATTCATACTATGGTCATGCCTACAAGGATGATGTATGTTCCTTCCTTTCCTTCCTTTATTAATTCCTCCTTCCCTCAGTTGTTTTCTCTCGAAGTATTTTATGCCTTCTACAAGATTGGATATGCAGTCAATGGGAGTATCACTTCATAGGCCCTTCTCTTTCTATTCAGAGATGTGAGAAAGACGCCTGTCCAGAGATCAAAGATCATCTTCAGATTCGAGCAAGAGTTTTCACCTTCTCCTTTCGATCACGAACAATTAAAGTTCAACCAGGAATTCTTTCAAAATCAAACATATCTAGTAGCATTAGAAGTGTCCAGACATCAATGGAAGTGTAGAGGACCTCATCTTATCATCTTTCTCATGCCACCATCAGAGTCTTTATCAATGGTATCATTCGATAATGAGAAGTGGTTCGCTTGAACTGAGATAAATCATCGCATCAACGATCTCCACCTATCTATCTTCTCTCAATTCAAACATATCAGACTAACAAACAGGGTTCGGGAACTTTCCACTCTCTTCTCTCTAACCTCGTTCATCTCTTTCTCCCTCTCCTCCTTTCCTCTACTTCTCTCCATCGTAGTTTCTACCTTGTCCCTCTACCTTATGCCTTCTACCTTGTCCCTCCCTTCCTCCTTCTCTATATAAACCCGACCACGTTGCCTCCTCTTCAGTCCATCACTCATCTCAACTATGCCTTCCTACAAACTCTCCTATTTCCCTGGCCGTGGTCTCGGAGAGGTACTGTATCCCCCTCATCGATCTACCCTAATCTCTACCGTATCCAGGTCTCTCGCCAAATGCTCCATCTCTCTGGAACTCCCTTCGAGGACCATCGCATCCCCATGGATGAGTGGCCCAAGTTCAAGGATTGTAAGTCTGTCCTCCGTTCTGACCCCTTTCACCAAGCGTATCCTTCCAGCCACTCCCTTCGGTCAGATGCCAGTCCTCTATGTAGATGGGAAGCCTCTTCCTCAGTCATTCGCCATCGCCAGATTCCTCGCCAATCAATTCGGTCCGTATTCATATTCTGGTTATCACTTCTGCAGTCATCCATACTTGAAACTTTTGAAACAGATCGCTATTTTTTTCGACGCGCTCTTTAGCGAGTTGTGTATGAAATGTAGTGGGAAGGGCGCTTTCTGTGCAGTTGTGGCTCCCATTTCTCCCTCTCTCGCTCTTCGACCCTCGCATTTTGGCGGCCACAACGAGCTAGACACGTGTTTATCATGGAGAGAACGAGAGAAAGAAGAGGGAGGGGGGGGGGGGTGGGGGAGTAAACAACTCTGCAGTTTGATTATCTGGACAATGATCATAACTGATATCTCTTGGAGGTTTCGCGGGGAAGACTCCCTTCGAAGCAGCATGGGTCGACGCCCTGGCTGATCAATACAAGGACTATCAGAATGAACTGAGACCATATATGGTGGTCGAGTATGGATTCGGACAAGGAGATAAGGACAAATTGAGAAAGGAAGTCGCTCTCCCTGCCATCGAGAAGTTCTATACGATTCTGGAGAAGAGAGCCAAGGTGAGTAGAAGAGATTATGTGTCAGAGGGAACCAATATGGAGATTATTGTTAGAATGAATATGATTTTATTGCAGGATAACGGATCGAATGGTCATTTCGTGGGTAATTCCCTCACTTGGGTCGATCTCCTTGTCTCTGATCACATTGGAATCCTCGAGTCATTCATTCCCAATGCCGTCTCTTCTTTCCCTCTAGTACAAGCCATTAGGAAGAAGACTACTTCCGATCCCAAACTGAAGGAATGGATTGATAAGAGACCCGTCACTCCCTTCTAATAATGATCTTTGATCTCTCTGCTACTGCCTGTAGACTGCACTTGTACATCGGATAAATATTACCTCTCAAGTTGATAACAATTGATTTCACAAGAAGGAGTGTTTGCATTTGATGTTTTTCTTGATAACAATTATTCTCAGACATACATACACAATAATGTTGTGCTCCATGCTCTCAATTGATTCAGTGACGGGATGTGTTTGGTAAACAGAAAATCATCAAACATATATGTATATTCTATCTATTTAAAAAATATATATTCTATATTATAATATATTCTATCGCTTGCAAGATAATAATATATCAAATGTGGTCCGTGATGCTCGACCATGATGCTCCATGATACCCACTTGAGTCCTTCACTTGAAAGATGAGAAAGATCGCCGTAGTACGAATGGAGGTTCGTTCCATTATAACTGAAACCTCTCGTTTTCATCTGCTAAATATCTGATTGTCATAGATACTCACAAATGGCACATCTCCTTCTCATCACACAATTGTCTCTCCACTCGATTCCTAACTAGATTATCACCAATCAGAGCGTCAGTTCGAATTATTTCGAATTTGTGAATATCCTCGTAGCCCTGAAATCACGAGTAGACATAATCGAATAAGTATACGATCTCACAACCTTGTAGGATCTCTGAAGATCAGAGAAGTCAAAGTTCCTCTTGAGTAGTCTCTTCTGTATAGTATAAGCAGGAGCCTCTTCCAATCTCGGAACCATGTATTGATAGTCAATAACGTCCCTTCCAGAGTTCTTCCTTCAAATATAACATTGATCCATCTCTCACTGTTCAACAAAATCGCGCGAAATAATGATTACATATTTCACCTGATAATGTCCATACTCCATTGGGCATTCTTCATAACTTCATCATCAGATAGATTTCCACTCACAGGGGAGACCGTTTTGCCACCCGAATCACTAAAAAAAATGAATAAGAATTGGAGAGAAAAGTATACCGACCTGCAGATGATAAAAGTGATATCTGGTTTGTACTTCCCAAGGATTATCCGATACGCTGCCGAATAATCTGGCTTCTTATCAAAACCAAGAATTACTGCGGCTGAAAGTACTTAATCTATTGAGAATTTAGAGAGACTTCAAACCGCTTCTAGTAGAGAATCTAAAGGAGTCGAATCGTAGATTGAACAACTTGAGAAGGACTGGATATGCTCTGTATCCCCATGAGTTGCCAATTAGGAGAACCTTCGCTGTTCCATTTCCTTTCTGAAAAAAAGAAGTATACTATATGAAAGTAAGACAATTTTGACTAACCCAGAGACCTCTCAGATCAGGTTCCTGTGTGAAGTTTGTCCATCTGAAGGATCAAAGATCAGAGTCAAAATGTGGAAGCAGCTCATACTTTTCAGCTTCTAAATCACGCAACTTTTCAGGGTATGGCTTGAAGTAGACAACTTTGTTCTCTCGGGAATTCCAAGATATCGCTTCTCTGATTGTTTCCTCCGCTAAAATGAATTTCAAAGGGAATCGTTTAGATAAAACTTACAAGGAATGACAAAAGTTTCATTTGCCTTCTGCGTATTCGTAAGAGCAACTGAAAAAGAGAGATCGATAACACATCTTCATCGCTAACTCACTCTTGGTATCAGCATTGGATATTGTTTGAAGTGAGTTAGTGGAGAGAAGAACGAGTATGATTGAGTAAGTTATGAAGACGAATATGGTTGATATTTTAGTTGATGATTTGATGAAGAATTGTTCGAGTGAATGATGAAGAACAATGGAGATTTTGAAAGAGAGGAAGAGACAGAACATACAATCTGATTCGGATTCGGTTAGATGGTATACATACAATGTGTTGATAAACGCGCACCGCCAATTCCAAGATCGTTGATGTCTTTGTGATACTTGTAGAGAATAATGACCGGCCAATGAGAGAGATAAATGAGATACGATAGATCTCCCACATAGACAAAAAGACTGAAATTCACATGAAGAAAAGGAAAAAGATAAACCGATTGGAGAGAAGGGAATTCTGAGATTGAGTCCCGATGAGAAGAAGACTTCCAGTAAGAAATGTGACCTGTAGATCATATTAATATGAATGGAAATGAGAGAGAGAACTGACCAGTGGTCTATCGATCAATCTACCCAAAATAGATGGAGAAACAACAATGGCTATGAGAATAAAAGTGAGGAGATAAGATAGAGGAACGAGGTGAGATGGGGTCTCGACCTTCTTCACTTCTTCTGAAGAAATACATCTCATTTGTTCTTCATTTGACCCTCACCTTCATTCTCTTCATCTACACTTTCTTCTAATAATTTCTCTAGATCAGCGTTCGGTTTATGTTCAGTTTGATATAGAATTTCTAATTCAAAGAAGACAGTTCCGATTAGAAATAGCCAGACTCTTGAGAGGAGGAAACCGAATGAAACAGTGGATGAAGCGAATGAATGAAGGAGGAATGAACCTGTGAACAAATTGACATTTGAGAACTCCATCCTTTGCGTACCACAAATAAGAGTGATTATCCATGCCATCTTCATCATTTGAGTGCCACAATTACGATGGATGATCATGATGAATGGAACTATGAGATAATGTTGAATCTCCACTCCCAATGACCAAGCATGGAGAAGAAGAGGAGAATTGAACACCTTAGAGATAAGAAGTGATTGGAGGATGAAGATAATCTTGGAGTGGATGGATCATCCAATGAAAACAAGAACCAACTTGCTCCCAATAATCGTACTTCTTCAATACATTCTGCATATTCTCTGCGAATGGAAGTGCCCATATCATATCAGTTTCGAAGTGTGGAATATCAGTTGGAATGAAGATGAAGGATGTTACAATCTGGAAAAAAAATCCAATGAAAGGAGAAAAGAGATGAATAGTGCGACTAACAGTGAGAACAAACAACATGAGGGCATATAGGGGAACGATCCTCTTGAATCGACGGAAATAGAAAGTGAGAATGACTGAACCAGAGATGGAATGTTCCCGAGATAGAATCCATGACATCAAATAACCAGATAGCACGAAAAATCTGAGATTCAATCGTCGAAACAATTGTAGTAGAAGAATACTCACACGTCAACTCCTAGAAAACCATTTCGGAAAAGCTTGGGTTTGAGATGGAAAAGAAGGACTGAGAGAATAGCAACAGCTCGGAGACCCTGAAAACAATTGTAGATAAAAATTCAACTTGAAAGTGTTATAAATTGAACAAAATGGAGTTGAGAGATGGCATATATACAGACCTGGATGTCGTTCGGTGTGTACTCATCTCAGATTTAGATCAGAAGAAGTACTCGTTATCAATGGATGAGTGATAGGAAGAGGGAGGGGAGGAAGGGAGAGGAGGGAGTAAGCAGAAGGAAACGCCCTAGAGGAGGGAAGGAGAGACCACTCTCTCGTCATTGTCGTTGACTAAGGTGAATAGTCAAACAGACGAAGAATGACACTATGGAGACAGGGGAGAGACTGAATATCCCTTCTCTATCCTTTTATGAGGGGATTCAATGGCCTCAGAGTACATTCAGTGGGCGTAAATTGCAAATTGAAAATACGTAATCTTCAAAGTTTTTAACAAATGAGCATCATGAAAATACATTATCAGAATTTTCCCTCGTGTTCTAATATCATGACATAATTGTAAACCAGCAGTAGGAAAAAAATCATGAAAACATGCATGATTTTCGAAATGAATCTATTGAAAGTGCAGAAAAAGTACTTACAAGGCGCGCTGCAGCTACTGTAGATAAATACACATTATGAGAAAACTATACATGTTATATGAAGAAAAAAACATTTTGATAATCAGCATCCTCAGCATCAATTTGACCCATTATTCGTAAATCACTCTTCTCAATCTCTGATTTGCATCGATTGCAACATTCTAGTCTCATTTAGGCGTTCATTTATCCATTCATTCATTCATTCATTCATTCATTATTTATTCCGTCAGAGGGGAATGTTTACATAGAATATCTGTGATGTGTTGCGTAGAACGGAGGTCTGTCGATCGTGTCGAATCGGGTGGGGTCGCAGCAAGGGTATGGGGGAAGGGGGGAGGGGATGGGAAGGGGGCAACCGATTAGAGATCAAGAGGTAAACCAATTATGGATAACTGACATGGGGAAAAATGAAGAAGGTTGAGAAGTGATAAAAATACGAAATGAGTCATGGGAGAGAGCTACAGTTTCGGGTAACAGGGAATTCCATATTGAAATGGATCGAGAAGTGACAGTGGAATGGGAATTATGAGGGAAGAAAGGTAAAGATATTCTGAAGTGATGCGCATTGCGAATAGAACGAACTAGTGGAGCATGAATAAGGAGAGATGAGACATCGAGTAAATATCGCTTATGCATAATTGAATGGAGAAATACAATATCGGAAATAATTCTACGTTGTTCAAGCGATGAAAGGTTCAGATTAAGTATACGCTCGGTGTAAGAAACATGAGGGATGGCGCAACGGTGGTATAATCTACGCGTGAAATCTCGTTGAACTTTCTCTAGGTCTTTAGTTAATTCGACAGAATGAATAGGATTCCAGATAATAGCACAGTACTCGAGGTTGGGAAGAATGAAGGTGGTGAATGCTTTACAGTACAAGGATGGGGACGCGCTTTGGAAGGTCTTAAACATCAAATTCATTATAGAACGTGATTTCGAAACTACTTTAGAAATGTGATAGGAGAAAGAAAGAGAGGGAGAGAAGTGAACTCCTAGATCCTTAACAATAACTTTCTCTACATTCTTAACTTTGACAGTGGGTTCCTTTAAAATGACATTATTGATATGAAATAATCTGCGAGGGTTATGTGTGCCGTAGTGAACAATGTGACACTTGGTCTCAGAGATTCCTAGATTCCATTGGGAAGCATAATTAGAGACAACATCGAGGGCAGACTGTAAATCATTAGAAAACCTAGGTGCTTCAGCGAATAACTTTAAGTCGTCAGCGTAAATAGAGTAGTGGATAGTCTGGGGGAAATCAGAGGCGATATCGTTAATAAAGAGAATGAAAAGCAGCGGACCTAAACACGATCCCTGGGGAATACCTGATCGAACAAATGTTGGAGGGGAAAAAGAGGACTCAATAAAGACAGACTGGGTGCGATTAGAAAGGTATGAGTGAAACCAAGAAATGAGATGGTTTGAAATTCCTAACTGAGATAGTTTAAACAATAAAAGTCTATGGTCGATACTATCAAAAGCTTTTTTAAAGTCGATATATACAGTGTCGAACGAACTGGCCTTTGAAATTCTCAGATAATGAGAGAAAGTCTCAGCAAGATTAGTAGAGGTAGATCTAGAGTTACGAAAGCCAGTTTGGCGGGGGTCAAAAAGTTCATGGTTCTCTAGGAATGAGGTAATCTTCTCTATTAGAAGCTTCTCAAAAAGTTTACATACAGAAGAAGTGAGGGAAATTGGACGGAAATCTACAACAGAGTTGCTAGTTTTCTTCGGAATGGGTTTTACTAAAGCTTGTTTCCACAGAGAGGGAACTTCACAAGTAATGAGGGACTTGTTGAAGATAATCAAAAGAGGAGAAATGAGTGAAAATTTACAATTAGTGAGGACAATACTGGGAATGTTGTCAGGGGTAAGGTTTATTTTGGGCGCAAGACTACGAAATGCACAAAGAATATCTATTTCTGATACAAATGGGAGGTCAAAAGTGAGAGAAGGGGTTGGAAGTGGGAGAGGGGAGTGTTGGGGGTACGTGAAAACAGAGGAGAAAAACTCTGAGAACGCAATGCATTTCTCGTCATTAGATAAAATGGTGCTTCCTTTTGAGTCTACGATAGCTGAAGGGGTTGATTTAGGGGCCTTTAGCTTCCCAGAACAAAATTTGTAAAACGCGCTAGAGTTGGAGGTGGTGACAATGCGATTCTCAAGATAACAATGGAAACTATTCAAAGCAGATTTAAAGCGCTTTGACATGGTGTGACAAGCTACACTGTTGGGGGCAATTCTTGACAGATTCCTATATTTACCATACAAAATTCTAACTTTACGAGGATATCTATTGAACTCGGAAGGTCGGGAAAGGGGAATGAACGTATCTAGAAGGCTGTTAATGCAATTAGTGAAATAAATGTAGGCGTCATTGGCACATAAATCACGGAGAGCAAGTGTCCAGTCATGATTGTAAATAAGGTTATTGATGGACTGCCAATCAGCTAAACGATAAACTCGGGAGGGAATGCGCTTACGGGGAGGAGGGGATGGGATGCAGAGATCAAAAGTAACACTTAAATGGTCACTAAGAGGGGGAGCAGAGGTCACATTATGTATGATGCTACTGTTGCAAAAGATTAGATCAAGGAAGTTTGTAAGACGGGTAGGGAAATTTACATATTGCGAGAAATGATTATCGGAAACAAAATCTAATAGATCATTCTGTGATGGGGAGCTGAGAGTAAGCCAATTTATGTGGGGAAGATTAAAATCGCCTAGAAGAATGCACGGAAAGTCGTTGGAAACAAGAGGGGAAAGGTAATTCACAAAAGAAGGGAGGGAAAGTGCAGGGGTGGAAGGGGATCGATAAGCAGTGAAAATTCTGACTCTGCGGAAGGGGAGAGAGGGGGAGAAGGTCATATGCAAATCGACTGTAATGCACTCTAAGAGAGGGGATGAAAAAGAAGAGACAAGAACGGGAGAGAGAGAGTTATGGACTATCAATGCTACGCCGCCGCCTCTACCGTAATCATCTGAGAGGGCGCGATCGTTACGAAAAGCAAAATACTCAGGGAACGTGCCTAACAATAGTGCATCGCTGTCGCTAGAGTCTAACCAGGTCTCGCAAAGGGCAATCACGGGGTAGTCAAATGAGGAAAGAAGAAAGGAGAGATGAGAGGTCTTGCATCTAATCGATCGGCAATTTGCATAGAACACTGTGAGATTAGGGAGGTTTCTAGGTGGTTGCAAGTTACAAGAACGGTTACGTAAGGATGACGAAATAGATGAGAGGGGGGAAGATATCGAAACAGGAGGGAGAATAGACAGGGACAAGAGAGAGGAAACGGGGGTACCCTTGCTGCTCCTGTCCTACTGGCGTCGTGTCCGCATGTTGACGTGGCTGACTGATTGCGAGGGAGGCGGAGTGCTCGTGCGGGCGGTTTTGAGGGCATCAGAGGAGGAGGCGAGACCTGGAGAGGAAATATCGGCAGCGGGGTTGTGGGATCGGGAGGCGCGAGGGGAGCCGTAGTGAGGAGGGAGGGGACGGGAGGTACGGTAGGAGATGAGAGAGTAGTCGCGTACTCCCCACACGATCTGATTGGCCTCGAGGTTCCTCTTAACCGCCTCCTTCCTTGCATCTCTTTCTAACTGAAGCTGGGTCGGGGTGAGGTCCTGGCGCACGAATGAGGAAGGGGCGACGAGAGGGGGAGGTCGACCTGGCTTAGATCGAATGCCACTGAGGAAGCTATCACGAAGTGCCTTTGACTCGAACTTGATCATGAGGGGTCGAGAGCCAGGGGGTCGATCAGCCGGGTGACGAGTGAACGACATCTTTCCTTCACTCAATGACTTCTTGACGTCCTCTGATCCACAGTAGGCAACGAGATCCTCTACCAACTTCTCGTCTCTCTTCAGTCCCTCAGTTCGATCCTCGCACTCTACAGTTCCGATAACCACCGCACGAGACTCCTTCTCAACGTAGTCAGCCTTGTCAGAGGCTGCCTTCGTGCAGGCGTTGTACACCTCTCTAGACACTTGACGGGTCATCTCAGTAAGAGTATCGAGAGAAGGGAGAGAAGGGGAGAGGATGGAGAGAGTGGGAGGGACTGTGGAAAGGTTCACGACGATTGCGAGAACACGAGACATCATCACAGCGAGATCATCTACTTTCTTCGTGAGGAGATCGACCGATTCTTGACTAGCGGGTCGAGAGACACGGGCAGCGGCGGGGAGCGGAGGCTTGTTGGGGGTGCCAGTACTCATTGCGCGCTGGGGTGAAGCTTCCAGAAATAGCGTACCTGGTCAGGTGGGATTCGACCACCTATCGTCGGCTTCCCACTTTGCCGACTAGCGCGGACCAGGTAGATCAGAGTCGCCGAGGGAGTGAAGGCGAGGCGAGGCGAGGCGAGGGAGAGGGAGTGGATTTCACTAATCCCGGACGATATTGGGAACCGACCGCGATATATACCGCGATAACATCGATCGATATTTGTTTACTTCGTCAGTTCATACTATCTCAATTTACATGTGACAAGGACACCTACCACATTAAGGTACAGTACCTATCTATTGCTTGCCTATTGAACCCCTCCATCTCTTCGTGATGCCTACAGTAACCACGCCGCTCGTCGTATTGGATGTGCCTTCAAGAGCACCAGAGACTCGGAGTCGATCCCGCCGCCGCAGTCCTCGACCCTAAGGAGAACCCCTCATCGCCGTCTCCTGAAAAGCATTCGCCTACGGACAGGAGGTACGGTATCTAAGTTCGAATTCATGTTACAGTACATTCTCATCATCACATCCATTTAGGATACCAACAACGACCGTATCACCATCGAGCGGACCAAGACTCCCGACGGAGTCGCCATCGAGTACAACCCTTGAATGGATGTAGTCGGAATAAAGAAAACTTTATAGATTGATTGTTCACACACTGAATTGGGGATAACAGGGGGAGGGGGAGGAGGGGGCAAATGGTCTTCCTCTTAACTCACATAGGTCATTTCTAATCACAGGTTGCATCACTTGACTCATTGTTCAATTGTACTGCACCTTCTCATCTCTCCGGTCAATTGCAACGTTTTCCGCGATGAATCATCCTTGACAGAGACAACTTGGAGATGTGTCTACGAAGCTTTTCGTTTCTCTTGATAGACTGGTAGAGAGGCTACTTTGTGCTCCACGCTATGTTCATAAGTTGAATTATGAATTGGAACACCTCCTCCTGTCAGTTGGGTGCAAGTCTGACTCAATCTCTTCTCTCTACCTCACCGTGATTCCTCCATCAGACTCGAGATGTTTTGTGGGAGGATCCACCAACTGTTGACGGGGGAGAAAGAGCAACTCATTTCCAATCGAGATTACTGGAGTACTCGAAATTGAATCAATCAAATTTATTTATTTTGATCAAGATCGAGGTGGAAGTTAATACCAATCGGTTTATTATAGTACCAGCCGATCGCACGTGCTCCGACTGGCGTATGTCGAGTTATTTGTACGCACCTCCCTCTCCCTCTCCTCCGCCTCCTTTTTTCTCTCTCCCTCTCCCTTCTCTACCCTTCCCCCCTCCTCCTCCTCTACCTCCTAGTCACCCTCCCCTCTCCCTCATCTTCATCCTCTCACTCTCGATTCTCTTCCTCGCCTCTCAATATTCTCTATCTACGCTCTCCCTCCTCTCCTCTCCCCTCTCTCTCTCATCTCCACTCTATCTACTCTACTCTCCTCTCCCCTATCCCTCCTCTCCTCTCCTCTCCCTCCTCCTCTCTCTCCCCTCTCTCTCTCCCTCCACTCTCACTCCTCTCTCACTCCTCTCTCCCTCCCCTCTCTCAATCTCCCCTCTCCCTCCAATCCTCTCCACTCTCCCTCCTCTCCTCTCCCTCCTCTCTCCTTCCCCTCTCTCTCTCCCTCCACTCTCACTCCTCTCTCACTCCTCTCTCCCTCCCCTCTCTCTATCTCCCATCTCCCTCCTCTCTCCTTCCCCTCTCTCTATCTCCCCTCTCCCTCCCCTCTCTCTATCTCCCCTCTCCCTCCTCTCCCCTCTCCCTCCTCTCCCCTCTCCCTCCTCTCCTCTCCTCTCCTCTCCTCTCCCTCCTCTCCTCTCCCTCCTCTCCTCTCCCTCCTCTCCTCTCCCTCCCCTCCTCTCCCTTCTCTGACTTCTACTCTCCCTCCATCCTCACACTCCTCTCTTCCTCCTTTCCCTCTCCACTCCCTTCTCCTCTTCCTCCTCCTTATCTCCCCTCTCCCTCCTTTCCTCTCCCCTCTCCTTACCCTTTCTAGAAATGCTCTTCGACGTTGTTCGACTTAAGCTTATTCAACTTAAGCTTATCCAATCTAAGCTTGGATAGCTAAGCTTAGATAGTAATTTCACAATTGTAGTTAGTAGTTTGAACTTTGAACTTTGTAGTTTGATCTTTGGTTGATGTTGGCGAGCAAGCTTAACCAACCGTTGGCAGGACGTCCATACCAATTGTAGTTTGTAGTTTGACCTTTGTAGTTTGAACTTTGTAGTCTGTAGTTTGATCTTTGAACTTTGTAGTTTGATCTTTGAACTTTGTAGTTTGATCTTTGATCTTTGGTTGATGTTGGATGAGCGCTAAGCTTAGCCAAGCGTTGCCAGGAATCCAAACCGGACAGACCAACACACACACGTTTGCGCTTTATTATATGAGGCCGTTTGCGATACAATCAACAATGTTCGACGGGGGGTCTGGAACAATCGACTGACGTTTTCAGTTTTTCGATCTGAGCCTTCTGAAACCCGCTACGGCACGACGTCAGTTTGGTCAAAATCTTATTCTACGATGAAAACTGCCTCGAAAGGAGTGAAAATGACCACAAATTTCGCGAACCCGACCAGAATTTGATTCTCTTTCGAATGAGCTTTTGGGCGAAATTCTATCTTTTTTCGTTTTCGAGAAAAAGCGACTTTTTGACTCCTTCATGTGTGCGAGTAGTGAAATATACTATTCAAACCGCCTTGTGACGTATATTCTAACGGTATATACATGTATGGGGTTTCGAGGAGTGCAAAGATGAGTTATGCCCACTTTTAAGCTAAAAACTTGATTTTTCGCTGGAATATAAGTAATATGATCATAAAGAATAGTGCAAAAACATATTTGCAGAACCTACGGACCATTTGGTAATGATATCTCCCGAAACATGCAGCTCAGGTTCGACTCCCCACCGATGCATGATGTTTTGCAAAAATTATTTTGCTCGGAAACTGTCACAAACGATCAATGTGCTTCTAAAAAGTAGTTATTAACTATTCTTTATGATCATATCACTTATATTCCGGCGAAAAATCAAGTTTTTAGCTTAAAAATGGGCATAACTCATCTTTGCACTCCTTGAAACCCCATACATGTATATACCGTTAGAATATACGTCACAAGGCGGTTTGAATAGTATATTTCACTACTCGCACACATGAAGGAGTAAAAAAATTGCATTTTCTCGAAAACGAAAAAAAGATAGAATTTCGCCCAAAAGCTCATTCGAAAGAGCATCAAATTCTGGTCGGGTTCGCGAAATTTGTGGTCATTTTCACTCCTTTCGGGGCAGTTTTCATCGTAGAATAAGATTTTGACCAAACTGACGTCGTGCCGTAGCGGGTTTCAGAAGGCTCAGATCGAAAAACTGAAAACGGGGCATATCCGATTTTTGGCCTGTTCCCGGCACTTGTTGTCCCTATCGCAAACGGCCTCATATAAGGATTACAAAATCTGAGTGTAAGTCGGATCGGTTCATCTCATCTCACATTCCTCAGATCTGCAGAGGAGTTACTTCAGTTTTGTTTTGGATATCCGATGGAATGGATGAGTGAAGTGTCAATAGTAAGACAAATCTCAGTCAGTGATAGTAGTTTGTTATATATATCTCTCTCTAAGCTCACTTCAATTGATGTTCAGTATGGTCCATTGTGATGAATGGGAGGAAGTGGTAGATAGAAGGAGTAGATCATCCATTCATTCCATTCCTCTTGCCATCCATCATCGAGATATCAGACTGAAGGAAGAGAGTCTAGAGGAGAGAGAAGGAGTATTGTGGAGCATCGGGTAGTTGAGTAGACACTAATACTACTTCTTACTTTACGATATCTCATTTCTTGGTCAGTTTCTTCTTACCATCCTCTCCTCCGTTCCGATCTATTCTTGCAATCTTCAGTGAACTCGAAAATTGTAGGCCTTCATGCGGCCCTTGAAGACAAAGAATGTGCCATCTGAAGAATGAACCTCTACAATGATTCCTACGCCTCTTACACTTCTAACTCATTCATTCATTCATTATTTTCTTGCCGTTCACACTTCAAAATAGGAGTAATTTATGATCTCTCGAGTACATTACACCTCTATCTCCGACTGAAATCCTTCTGTTCGACTCCAGTATTCCCTCTTCTCTCCTCCACACATTCCCATCACGAATCCTCTAGTTCGAATACTTGTTTGTTATCGTGAAGGATTGGCTGTACTGATAGTCTGTCCCTGTACCTTCTTCTTCTCTTCTTATCATCAAAACACATCGATCTGATAATGAGTCTGGAATCTTCATCTTATCTCGAGAACTTCAGTCTGGGATGAAAACAAAGAGGTTTCCTCCCTCCCTCACTTGTTGATTTCCCATCAGTTCTCTGCCAGTTCTCACCCACCCTTCCAGTCCTCATTTTTACACTTATTTTCCATTCAACTACAGAATCTCCGAAATTCTAGTATCCAGATACGTATTCCGTGTCCATGAACGAATGATTTGACCCCGTCCCTCTCGATTTCCTCTCTTCCATCTCAGGATTCATCGTCGCAAGCGATCATCGAGTGCTGAACCCCCTCCGAGTGCCATTCAAGAAGAGAAACGAGTCTCCCGTCAATCGACTCTCCATCGACGAGTCTCCTTCCAGGTACTGTACCCCCTCTCTCTATGGATGACTGACTCTCCATTTAGAATTCTCCCACTCGTATTCGTGCATCAATCTACCATCAACCCGACTACTCTTCTCCTTCTCGTCGTCCTCGCAGTCCTTACAAGAGAGGTCCCGAATGAAAGATTAGCAATCGATAATGGGATTATTACAGTAACCTGCGGACTTCCAGACATCGAATTCGACATGCTGTCTCCAGCCCTGCTCAAGATGAGCATCAAACGGTGGGGGAGAATGATCAATAAACAGTATTGAAGCATCGAATAAATTCAATATTTCAGAGCTTTTTGCATGATGATCATCTGATTTCAGTAGTTCGATGAGTAATCCTTCTGGCAATCCATGCTGGCCATCACATGGAAACGAGGGGGCATCGGCCAGTTTCCCAAGGATAAATGAAGAGGTGAGAAAGTGGAATTGATTAGTTTGAGATGGCGAACGACCAACTCTGGCCAGTGGGAGATAGTTATCAGATGTGAAAGATTCCTTCTTCATTCTGCATTTCCTTTACCATCGTTGGTATATACCTGGAGTGATGAGTCATGGGAAGCTTCTGAGCAACTCGTGAACTCTGGTGCATTATATTTCTGCAGTCTTTCGAAGAAAAAGTGGACAGTGATGAGAGAGGATTGACACTTGTTCCTTCCTCTTCTTCTCTGGAAGGGGAATAATGATGGATAGAGGGAGGGAGATAACTCACTTATTAGTGGATGGAGAGTCAACTGGGAGTCAAATGATCCTCTACTCGGTTTGTATTCATTTCCCTCTGTCTCTTGTCTATCTTCCTTCATCAATTGATATCAATTTCTATTCTCTCAGTATATAACATCTCGACGAGGATCTGCCGTCTCCAATGTTTCCTTCCCTTCCGAGTCTGAAGGTGAGTCTTTTTCTTTAGTCTCGAGTCAGACTCGTCAGATGTTTATCCCTTAGTCGACCCATTTCTCATGATAAGATGGGGTCTGATTACACAGCCACGATCAATCTTCTTTCCATACACAATCTCAACTCAAATCGTTTTCGTTCGGTTCACGTTGACAAAACAAAGTAGATAACCATTGTCTATCAAACTGTAACTCAGAAGACTTCTCTGAGGAACAAATTTCAGTGTTTTAACGAAAGATCCGTGCCATCACGACCGAATTTTGGACAACCTGTTTTCCCGATTCTATTATTGAACCTCGACCCTTCTAATCTCCCGTGCCAATCTCCAAGCTGTTTCTCCCCTGAGGGAAAGCAATAAATCGAGGACCGGAAACGAGGATTAAATCACGTGAAAGAAAGAGAAAGAGAAGAGAGAGAGAGAGATGACTGATCTGATCCCTCCTCTGACCCTTCAGAGAAACGATGAAAGAGAGTGCAAATGATGTCTGGGAGTGAGTGACATCCTCAGAATGGGATTCCAAAGAAATCTTACGTCGGTCATAAAGAGAAAGTGAAACCGATTCTCATTGCAGATATCCATAGCATCGTACGAAATGGACTACTGGATGAAGGTCCATCCAACATGTACATACACACGCGGCAACCATCCATGGGAAATAAACGGTTAATTAAATAAAAATTCATTTTAAAAGGGAATAATGATATGATTTCCTCTCAGTCGCACTTCCATTTCCGTGGATCGATCCAATTCCAGCAAGGGAGGACGACGAGGAACCATTCAAATCAATGGAAATTCATCTACTGTTGAGGTACTGTCACTACTACTATTTATATCGATTGATGTGTTGAGTGGGTGTGTTAATTAATGGTTTGTTGATAACCTTCTCTTACCCCTGAATAACCTCTTCTCCTCCTCTTCTCCACAATGGAACTCTGGTCGTTCATCCTCCATCCTTCCTTCCTGCAAACTCTTTCCTTCCCTTGAGTGATCTTCATTCTCACTTCCGTCCATCATCATTCTCTTCTCTGCACGATGAAACATTCCCATTGACACGACTCCCTCCCTCCCCTCCCCTCCTCTCCCTTTCCTCTGGCACTATATCCGCCTCTTCTCTTCCTTATCTCCTCTTCCTCTACTTCCAAATAACCTTCTGAATTAATGATAGTAGTTCAAATCAGCTGAACTCGTGATCACTGCTTTCCCTTCTTTACAGCTATGTATTTCTCGTGACGAAAAGGTGAATGAAGTTGATCTAGAAATCATAGATGCAAATATAGGATAATATATGTATACATCAACCTCCGATCTCTGTCAATACCCTCCAGTCATCTGGTTCTCTTCTTCCATTCCTATCAATCTCTCATCTTGCTTCTCCTCCTTTTTTTCTTCTAGTCTCTTCTCTTCTCTCTCATGTTCAATAGCACTCACTACTCCTCCTTCCATCAAATCTTTCGTGATCTTGAGTTACTGAAATTCAGTTTGATAAGAATTCCGGAAATCGTAAGTGAACTTGAACTTTCCGTCAATTCCTCATCCGTGTAGCATATCACATCTCCTTCTCGTCTTACCATCACTCCACTTGTTCAACGCGTCCTCAAAGATCTACCCCCTCACATTCTCACTTGTCTTCCACATGTCTTCTCTCTGTTAGTCGCTTTCATTTATTCACACACTGAAACACATATTTTATATCTCATTTTATGTTCATCGGTTTCCCCCTCCTTCTTCTTCTCCTTCTATCTTTCCAATTCATCTCAATTCCTCACTCTGATTATCCCCTCTGAATTCACGCAGCAACTGCTCGATTCTCCCATCACGAAGACATTCCATCACAATGTTTCTCCCATCTCACACCTTCCCTCCAACAACACCTAGAGAACTCGTCTAGTCTCCATTCTATACAGTATATTCAGTCTGACTCTTTCCTTCTCTGAGATGGCTTCTCTATGATCCTTCGTACACTCATTCCTCACCGAGTCCCACGCTCCTTCATCCCTCCCTCTCCTTGCAGATGTTAACCAACCGTAACTACTTCGGTGCCACAACGATCAAAGATGCCGTGAGGGAGAAGAGGAAGAGTGTCGTGCCCACTGGACGACGTCTATCGGCCGAGAATATACTAGAGAACAGAAGGAAATCCATCGGAATGGCCCCTACTGTCTCCAATATGGAAAGAAGAGAGATCAATGTGTGTGGTGTGGATACAGTAACCATTCCGAATATACTTTTCCATCACTGAATGACTACTCTCTATTGCAGATCCAACCCCATCAGTACACGACAGATCCAACAGTGGCATGGGAGATGCTCAAAGCGAAGAGACCAGTCAAGAAGGTTATTCAGGTACGGCGTGATGGTATCTAGAGAAGTATTCGTGGTTAGAGAACGTTTCCAAGACTTTCTCTCCACTCAGTTATTGCTCTTTCCGTTTGGTGTCATTGGTTCTGCATAGATCTCTTTTCTCTTCTCTTCTGATCTCTCCTCCTCAGGCTAAATAGTCAGTTGGTGTCCCTCCTTCTCTCTCATCTCATCCAATGTTTTGCCTGCTTCGTTCCCTTAGATTGAGCACTCCTGTCACAACCGACGAGCATTGGAGAGGGGAGAGAAGAGAGGAGGGAATGAGGGGTCGGTCTCAATAGTGAAAGAACTATGTACTTCAAACTTAGATGAAGTTTCCCATTTCCCCTACACGCAAGATACATACCATATACCAGACTTCCAGCTTAAAATGGACTGATTCAGATGAAGCGTGATACTCCAGTGAGACCAGAGGCCGTTCGATTCGTGTGTCTGGGATGCACTCATGGAGAATTCCCCAAGGAGGTTCCCATGGGTACGTCGACAAATGATGTATTCAACAACAAAAATTTAGTTTAAATTCAAGTTGGAAATAGTTTTAAAGTTTACTTGAATAATTCGGATCCTTCATGCGATATTCTCGTGATCTCTGGTGATTTCACGACATGTGGCCTTCCGAAGGAGGTCAAGGCCTTCAACTCATGGCTGGGTACGGTAGTTCATCTCTGAGTATCAATCGATAATCCATTTTTAGGCCAACAAAAACACGCATACAAAGTGATCATCGCTGGTAATCACGAGTGCACATTCGATGAGCAATTTCTCAAGTCGAATTGTGAGTAGATGATCTCTGATATCTCCTCTGATCTTTGATCTCTTCCTTTTCTCTTCCAGCTGCCGTCACAGATCCAAAGGAGATCGCCCTCAAACAGGCTCTGGTTGCCTCAATCGCCTCCAATAAGCTGACGACTCCCAAACCATTGATCACCCATGCCATCTATCTACAGGTGTTCAGTTATACCCTTTGTTGAAATTGAACTGGCTCATGGCAGGATTCACTCATCGAGTTGTTCGGCATCACAATCTACGGAACTCCATGGTAGGTCATGTGAATACACTTCGTGTCTCATAGTTGATCAGCGGCGTTTGGTTGAGAATAAGGTCAATAAAAACTAGGGATACGTATATAAACCTACATTATTTAATCTGTGATCCCTTCTAACTGATGATTCATTCAAGGCAACCAAAGATTGACAACTGGGCATTCAATCTCCCTCGTGGCACCAATCTACTTGAGAAGTGGAATCAGATTCCATCTGGAGTCGATGTACTGATCACACATACGCCCCCATTGGGTAAGGATGACACAGGCGAAACTGGTTGATAACAGTATCTCACCACGATTTTTTTCTTGAGATCTAGGATTTAAAAAAAAAAGTTCTCCAAATATTAATGAGGATTGATGGTAGTCTGACACTTCAGGTCATGGTGACACACTGAAGAATGGTCAGAGAGTGGGATGCGTTGAGTTGCTCAATTCAGTCACTAAGAGGATCAAACCCAAGTATCACGTATTCAGTCACATCCATGAAGGTGCGGCCATTCCTTTGCCCATTGATATCTCATCCTATTCATCCTCTTTAATCTTTCTAATCCATCTCAGGTTATGGTTGTACTTCCGATGGCTACACTAAATTCATCAATTGTTCTCTCTGTGATGATAATCTGATGATAGCGAATGAACCCGTGAGTTGTCCTCCTTCCATTTGATTGAATGATTAATTCCCAGGTTATATTCGATATTCCCGTCCATCCTCACACTAAACAACACTATCTGAACAACGTGAAGAAAGTTATGAAAAGATTCACAAAAGAAAAGAAGTGATCAACTCTCTGATCTACTCTCAATCTCGTAACCTTCTCTCATTCCATCCCCTTTGTCTCTTCACGGATTCACGATCTGAAACATGTCTAACCAATCTCTGAACCACAGTACACTCGTACCGTACCCATTTGATTCGATGTTTCCCAATCCGCACACGCTACGGGTGTCTTCTCATCTCTCACTGCTCTATCCCCATGACACACAACTTTTGTAATCTCACATTTTCTTGCCAATAATAGATGCGATATCGAGTATACATTGTCGTGAACCGAGCATTTGACAACGAGACTCACAAAGTTCTTCCCTCTTTATTGTCTTCTTCTTTTCTATCCAATCATTAATCAATTAAACAGTCTCCCTTCCGTCTCCTTTCAACTACCGTACCATCAAGTGCGAAAATCAGGAACAATAATCCTCCTCCATGGCCCTTTTCGTTTTCTTTGGTACCTTTCCAGGCGTTTTGATGCTAAGATAAATTACACAATTTCACCCTTCATATCAGAACAAACAGGGTTTATCTCAAAGTGGAATGCCTCAAAGTGTGAAATGGAATCAATAGTGGAAAGGTGCAACAAAGTGATCTACTGACTGGGAATGAATTGATGGATGGATAATTCTCACTGATCTCCCGCCTCCAGATGTCTGATCTTCACTGAGGGATCGAGCATCACAGAAGCACGGATGGACGACTGCAAAGATCAAAGTTCAACTATCCACATTAACGTCTTTAAAATTGCACGGGGGCAGATACCATTAAGAAAAGTGAAATGGTTACTAAATAAAAAATAAAGAGACGTTTAGACACGTGATAAAAAATTTAAAGTAAATCACGATTTACTGGACTACGGACTTTTAAAAATGCATATCTTGTTTAGACAAAGATAAAAATATTATTTCAACTTCTAAAAATTCCCACTATAGAGTAGAAACTATAGCAAGACATCAATAATCAGTAAAATCAGTGAAAAACCAAGGAAAAGCATTTTATAGTCAAAACTAGCAACGACCCGATTTCAGAACGAACGCATCCCCGGCACGATTCGCAGAATTTAGACATAAACAATATACTGAGCCTATGCAGAACATAAGCGCCTACAAAGTTACGTTTAGTATGAAACAAGAGAACATCTCATTAATTAATTAAAAATCGAAAACTACCTAAAAGAGCCAATAAAGTAAAAGACCGTAGCCAAAGACCGGAATATAGCGATACAAACAACAGAATTACGGAGCGCACCCGACATGGCGACGCGGCCACGAAACTGGAGCATTTTCAACGGGGTTAACGGGCCGTGCCATTGTGCGATAGTACAATACCACTCCCCCCCCCCTTCCTGCTCACCTTGAGTGTCTTCACTTCCTCTGTCCAGTCCTTCTTGGCGATTTCCTTGATTGCCTCTATGAATAGTCTCTTGGCCTTGTCTCCATTGGCACGAAGAGTCGCTGAGACCAATTCCACTGACACCTGAGAAGGAGGGGAGTGTGACAGGGGGACAAGTACAGTACCCTTAATCGAATTATTCTTCCTGTTCATTCAACTGATCTCTCTCTCTCTCTCTTCTCCCTTGACTCACATGCTCGGCATCATCCTTCCAGCAGTCATAATCCGTGATGAGTGCAACGGGGGCGTACGGAATGCCCAGTTCCTGATAGATACCGTATCCTTCTCCTCCTACCGTATTCCTCTACCGTACCTTGGCGAGTGGTCCTTCAGGGATCATGGTCATGTTGACGATTGCTGCTCCCCACGAACGGAATACACGAGATTCAGCACGAGTAGAGAAACGAGGACCTGAAGAGGAGAATTTGGAATTTATTGGACTGAGTAAATGGATATATCGGACCCTCGATGCACACTCCGAATCCCTCCTCGTGAATAGTGAGATCAGGCACTGATGACTTGAGAGACTTCGCCGTCGAGATCAGAATCTGAATAGACCCTTCCTTATCAACTCCCCTAATGGAATCACAATCTCTCTCTAATCCAACAATAATAGTATTTCCTACCTGTCTAAGTGGTTCATGGTAGAGTGGATGCATGGGGATATGACAGACTCCCGGTTGATGTCCCTCCTCCCCATCAAAGAATGTGATCTGACGACCGAATGTCCTGAAAACCAATCAACCTTCAGTTATATCGTCAAGCCACAGTACTCTTCAATCGAAAATCCACTACAGTATACCTACAGTATTCCCTCTGCCACCGTACCTGTCGTAGACTGAGTCAGGGAAGAGGAGATCGCCCGGCTTCACGTTCTCTTGCAGACTCCCGCACGCCGTCGAAGCGATGATTACGGTAACTCCTGCGATGTATACTGTAACTCGATGGTATGGTCTACCGTAACCCACCCTGCTCGGCGAGTGCCCATAGATTGGCGCGATAGTTGACATTGGAGGGATTGATGTCGTGTTGGCGACCGTGTCGAGAGAGAATCACACAGGGGACACCTTGGATTGAACCTGATCAGGGGAAGGATTCATTAATACCCAATCGATTGAAGACTAAGGGACCAATCGATACTGTATTCGTTATTTAACAAAATCGAATGTCAAAACTCTTCTTTTTTTCTTTCTACTCGCGTAAAATTGTTCCACTGACCTTCAAGCATCTTATCGCTGATCTTTCCATAGGGAGTGTCCACATTATCGATGAGTCTCGAGTTCTCGAGTATCTGGGGATCCTCCAGTCCCGTCCCTCCGATGATTCCTACTTTCACCTGCACAAAGATCAAAGATCACGAATCATTCAAACTTGCCAATTAGAAAAGTTAATCGGTTTGTTTCCAGATTGAAAAAGCTCTATTAGCGACATAATGAGTATTCACAAATCTAAACGAACCTTGGTCGTCATTGGACTCTCGACTGTTCTTCTTCTCCTCAAGAATGGGATGATCTTTTTGTCTCTCGCCCTTATCCTTCCCCTCCATTCCAATTGATAAGATATAAATGGCGATCATTACACACTCCATGCCCCCAAAGATCAAAGATCACTCATTCAAACCAGCTTTATTTAGTTGGGAGCGAGAAAGAGAAGTGAGGCAATGAGCAGAATGGGAGGGAGGGGAGCAGGTGTACTCTCCTTCTCGATCAAGGAAGGAAGAAGGAGAGGACGACTACTTCCATCCATTCCACACAGGGGAAACTAGTCAGTTGTCGATTCGATAGATTGAAACAGTCGAGAAGAGAAGAGTCCGTTATTACAGTGAGAAGACAATCAGGAAGACTCGCACACACAAAAATAAGATTAAAAATTGTATATAACAAAATGAGAGAAGAGACGGGAGAAGGGAAAGAAGAGAGAATAAGGACAAGGGAAAAACAAGTATGCAACACTCAAATAACACATACTTAAGTTACGATAAGTTTAGAAAGCTGCATCGATTGAATGGATGGAAACGTCTTAGTCAAGGGATTACAATCAATCAGAGAACTCTCCTTATTTTGCAAACTCTCTTAACATTATACGAGAAAGGTATGTAAAATTAGAAAGAAAAACAGTACTCTATTAGACATCCTAATGGAAAGATAGTACACTTAGTAACTGTGGTGAAGAATAACCAAGGCATTTAGCTCGAGGGGGACGGAACTATCGATCGATTAGCTGTATTCCATTGGATGTGCGACACGAGACGAGTCAAGGCAGATTACGGTAGGATAGGAGAGGGATACGGTAGAGACACGGGGAGAGGAGAGAGGGATTGGACAGTAGGACAGAGTGCCGATTCAAGAAGGGTGATGGAGGAAGGGAGAGGGAAGGGAATTGATAAGACTTATGATAGAAAGTGTATGATTGTGAGAAGAAGTGGAAGGCAAACGAGTCTATTCAACAAATGAAAATCAGAGTATGAAGAGAGGGAGAGAGAGAGAGAGAGAGAGAGAGAGGGAAGTGTCAAGTAGAAGAATGGAATTGGATGGGAGTGGATAGTGTGTGGTGCGTGTAGATGTTGTTGCTAATAAGCCAACGGGAGTATACAGTGGAGGAAGGGAGGGAGTGAGGGGGAGGGAAGGGAGAGACTAGTTGGGGGGAGGGGGTCAATAAATGGACAATCATCTGATGCTCACAGGATGACACACTTTCTCTTCTTCTCTTGCTGGGGAGGCTCGAGTGCGGCAAGAATGGCCTCATCGAACACATTCTTCAGTCCTTTCTGAAAGAGGACAACTTGATTGACTGTACTGGCAAGACTCTATCAACTCCTTCTAACGATACACAGAAAAATAAACTGGAAACGTAGTGGTCAGTGATATTATCACAATTCCCGGAGGAAAATCTCTTAGCTCCCGAAACCACCCGAAACAAAAATGTAATAACAAGATAACCCTTTTTTCATATCGCACTCCCTTCCGTTTGTTCTACCATAATTTACATACCTAACCTAAACAAGAGCAGATATCACTAGCAATGGCTCACAAATTCTTTCGCTATATAAGCCCAAAGAAACATCGAATACGATTGTTTGGTAAAAAAATTAATTGAAAAGTAAAATGGCGTGAATGTGTACCTGAGTGAGGGCGGAGCACTCGACGTACTTGACTGCCTTTAGTTCCTTGGCCAGTTTCTCCCCCACATCAGATGAGATTGGCTTCTGCTTGTTCTTTGCCAACTTCTCGATCATGGATGGATCATCTCGCAGATCAACCTGAAGAGGAAGGGACCATATCCATCTGACACATATCATTCACTCTACAGTCCAACAACTAGTATTCCTTTATACAGTAAGATGACAATGCTACGTCGAAACAGGAATGCTAATTGAAATGTAGTGAATTCGCAATACTTGAACGAAGAGAAAGAAGAAAAGATGGGATTGTATGTGTTACCTGGGTGCCGACGAGAAGGAAGGGAGTGCGGGAGCAGTGATGGGCGATCTCGGGAACCCACTGCAAAGAAGAGAGTACAAGGATGAGCAGGGATAAGAGGGGAGGGCATTTCCGCAACTCGTCTTAATGACTCAGAATATATTTTGTAGGAGTCCTAGAATCATGGAATGAGTCTCTAGTAGTGTTGCCGTTTCGGGTATCGTGTACCCGATTTTATCACGCTCGAATCGGCCCCGAGACGGGTACCCGATGAGAGAGAGCGCGCTTGCTCTAATTACCCGACGTTTGCGAGAGAGGCGTGCGGGTACCCGCACTTTTCCCGCGTCTCTCAGCGGGTAAGACTCTCGAGTTGCGCACTCAAACGGTGCTTGCGGGGTTCTTTTTGAAGCTACAAGGATCCCGTTTTTTGGGAAAGCACCGGAAAACATCGCTGATTATGATGCCGTTTTGACCTAAGACCGTCCCCTCTCACGGAATTAGCCCTCTTCTCGATTGTCTCTCCAACTGCCCCTTGTTGGTGCTTTTTTTGGAGAGACAATCGAGAGGAGGGCTAATTCCGTGAGAGGGGACGGTCTTAGATCAAAACGGCATCATAAGAGAGGAATCGCGAGAGTTTCGAGAGCCTTGCGGACTTAGGAAATAGTTTCCCCGATTCCGCTGCAAAGTGATACTTAAGTACTTTGAATGGTGCTCTTTCAAACTAAAATCGGTTTGTGAAATTTTGATATCTTGTCTCATCTCCGAGTATAGGTAGGTCAAAGTAGGGACACTACGAAATTTACGACAAAAATTGCCTCACTAAAACAGCCATAACTTGCTTTGAAATAAAGCTAGAGACAATTCCAAAAAAGAATTGGCATGAGAAGGCGGAGGGGAACAAGTTTTGTGTTGATGATGTCATTCCTCGTACATGCGCTGGATCAGGGCGGTCGGTTTTTCAATAAAGTAGTGTAACTTTCCTAATACCGATTATTCCAAGAAGCGCCGAAAAGTGATTCGAGAAAAACCATGTACCGAATTTTCGTGCGAGTTGTTTGTTTGTGTGTTACCGCTGACCTTTGAGTTGTAAACACCCTCTCTCCCTCCCTTGATCTACCGCCATTGGCCCCGCCCCCTTGTTGTTTCCCCTTTCACTTCACTCTTCACTTTGCTATCGTCAGCAGCTGGCTGAGGCCAATTAGCTCTCACATTTTGTATAATTTGTGTGTACGGTCTAGTAAATTCTTATCATTGATTGATTTGTTGTTGGGGCTACACAGCTAGCGAAACACAAGTACCTTACGGGTACCATTCTCTTTTTAACCGATTGCGCACTAAAAATGCAATAACTCGGTTCTTTTTGAAGCTACAAGGTTCCTCTTTTTAGTGAAAGCACCGAAAAACATCGCTGAATATGAGATGAATCGTGAGAGATTCGAGAGTTTTGGGGGTATTAGCGGAATGGTGCTCTTTCAAACAACGTTTGTGGAATTTTGATATCTTGTCTCATCTCCGAGTATAGGTAGGTCAAAGTAGGGACACTACGAAATTTACGACAAAAATTGCCGATGAAAAAAGTTATGCTTGAAAAACGTCAAAAATTTGTAAAAATCGTTTTTTTTGGACAAAAGTGCGGGCTCTTTTTTTCCCCACCTCCAATCTTTCTGATATTAGAGGTGGTGTTCGGTACATGGTTTTTCTCGAATCACTTTTCGGCGCTTCTTGGAATAATCGGTATTAGGAAAGTTACATTACTTTATTGAAAAACCGACCGCCCTGATCCAGCGCATATACGAGGAATGACATCATCAACACAAAACTTGTTCCCCTCCGCCTTCTCATGCCAATTCTTTTTTTGAATTGTCTCTAGCTTTATTTCAAAGCAAGTTATGGCTGTTTTACTGAGGCAATTTTTGTCGTAAATTTCGTAGTGTCCCTACTTTGACCTACCTATACTCGGAGATGAGACAAGATATCAAAATTCCACAAACGTAGTTTGAAAGAGCACCATTCCGCTAATACCCCCAAAACTCTCGAATCTCTCGCGATTCATCTCATAATCAGCGATGTTTTTCGGTGCTTTCACTAAAAAGAGGAACCTTGTAGCTTCAAAAAGAACCGAGTTATTGCATTTTTAGTGCGCAATCGGTTAAAAAGAGAATGGTACCCGTAAGGTACTTGTGTTTCGCTAGCTGTGTAGCCCCAACAACAAATCAATCAATGATAAGAATTTACTAGACCGTACACACAAATTATACAAAATATGAGAGCTAATTGGCCTCAGCCAGCTGCTGACGATAGCAAAGTGAAGAGTGAAGTGAAAGGGGAAACAACAAGGGGGCGGGGCCAATGGCGGTAGATCAAGGGAGGGAGAGAGGGTGTTTACAACTCAAAGGTCAGCGGTAACACACAAATAAACAACTCGCACGAATCCGCTTGGGGATCACGTAGGCATTGCGCCTCGCCCTTGTGTAGCGTGTGTAGTCTGATCCTTCTCTGCCCTCTGACCTCTCTGGTCTCCCTCTCTCATACCCACTCGAGGGTTACGGTATCTCTACCGCTGGGGTTACGGTATCTGTATGGGTCCCATGCTAGGGCACCTCTACATCCCCCTCCTCAACAACGAGGTCGCCCTCGACCGATCTCCTCCTTTCCAATCTCATCAATAACATCCAGAAATGGTTCCATACTAACCACTCCTCTCCATCTGACTCTTCCTTCTCCATACAGACCATTCTCAGACCACATTCCAATCACTCTGACTCGACCTTTCCACCCAATCTCAAATTCGGCCCTGCTGCCACTCTGACCATCTTCCGCCATACAAAATCCATCTCCAATCATGAGTACAGTACTCCATCCACTACAGTACATCTTATTGTACTTCATCGTATTACTTTCTTTCTCTGATATCCTTCTCACTTCCTCTCTGGCTTTTCTATCGCCGCCCAACTCCTCTTCTGCTCATCTCCCTCATACTTCTCGTTCAATCTTATCATTCCTTTAGCAAGGATTCTCTCGTATCTGGCTTTCATTCGGAAATCGGAGGTCTCGATTGTTGCATTGTGAGGGAAATGAAAGCGTTCCTCCGGCTTGCTCACGAGCCTCCTTATGGTCTCATCCAGATTTCGATCGAATCTCTCCGCCCACCACTTGGCTCTCGAATCACACCATTTGTATCTCTTGTGTTCATTAATCCAGCAGATTCCTCCTGCAATTCCTCCAATTCCGACTCTCGGTTTCTCTTTCATCGAACTTTCCTCGTCCATTTCCAACTTCCATCCTGACATTATCTCATTCTCATGCCATCCAGTCTTTCTCTCATCAATCTCACTCATTTGCATATAACTCATCTCGACAACTCCCTCCTTCATATCAATCGCTCCAACCAAATCGAATCCTCTCATCCAATTCAGTACTTCCTCTATTTGTACTCTCTCCTCATTCCTCATGTCATTCACTTCTCCGATACTCGAATAATTCGATTCCACACTCTCATCCTGTCTCACCGTATCCGTCGTGTCTCTCATTTCATTCATTCTCACACACTCCCGAGTCTCCTCAGTACTCGTCGTGACTGACTCACTCTCATGATTCTTTCCTCCAGATGGCAAGATCGAATCAGCATCAGGGCGCACCCCGAATCTCGGCTGATCGATTATCCCACTCGTGGATTCATTTCCTTGCCAATCTCCCTTCATTTCTTCCCTCTGGCTCACTTTTGAGCCTTTCACATCTTTTTCTCCACTCGACTCCAATCTGTCTCTCTCTGCTTGTCTTTCTTCCCTCTTCCTCTTTATCCTATCAACCTTCTTCAGAAACTCCATCATCTCCAGCATGATCAAGGAATGTTTCATCAACTTGTAATCCTTCTTCTCCACCCACAACTCCATCAGATAACTGTACTCATTGGTTCCCTTCTCATACAGAAGCATCAATTGCTTCCTTCTGTTATTCTCTATCATCCACTTATCTCCAGAGTACAACTTTTCAGTCCATCTCTCTAATTCCTCACACACAGTCACAATCTTCCTACCACCAACTTTCTGTTTCATCAGCCTCAACTCTATCTTCAATCTTTCCATTCTCGTCAATCTCTTTTCACTATTCCTCTTATTAGACTCCTCGTCCTCATCGCTATCTGAGCATTCCGAATCTGTTTCACTTCCTGAGCTGTTCTCACTCTCCGAATCATCATCCAATTCCTCTTCTCTATCGGAACTACTCTCACTATCCGAGTCTTCCTCTCTTCTATTCTTTTCTCCATTACTGTACTTCTCACTCTTCATTGGACTTCCCTGTCCCACTATCCTTTCCTGTCTCTCCCATCTCATCTCAATCTCCTTTATAGCTTTATCCACCCTTTCTTTCCTCGCATCGTACCACTCATCGCTCCTCTTCTCAGTCACCGCCATATCATTGGTATCATACCCATTGGCTACCGTACTCCTCGAGGTACCGTTCCACCCGGCTACCGTATTCCTTCTACTATCATTCACACCGGCTACCGTTCTCTTCCTGGTACCATTCCCTTTGGCTATCGTACTCTTGGTGATCACACCACTCCTGTCCATCCTCGGACCTCTCACTGGCTCTCAGCCCAGTGCACACACAAAGTCAGAGTCGAGTTGGCCCAGCCACTACTCGCTCATCAGACTCAATCTCCACTGGAAGCCTCTCTTCCCAGATCACTCACAACTCGCACTCCACCACCGTACCACCTCCTTCCATTCTCCGACTACTCCTCACTGGCTCTCCTGGCACAGTTCTCTACACCCAGAGTCGAGTTGGCCTTGCCACCCTCCTGACTCACTCACTCTGAACTCGCTTGGAACAAGGCCTTGCCTTCAGTTCCACTCGATCCTAAGGAATCCTTACCCTAGAATCACTCGAAGCACTCTTTAGTGAAGGGGTGGCCTTGCCTCACCCAACACTCACCACTCTCCTAAAAACCACCGATCAATCGATTGAAAGAACTAACAGCAAGCGACCGGTTCGGCCCCCAAGAATGGTACCCGTAAGGTACTTGTGTTTCGCTTGCTGTGTAGCCCCAACAACAAATCAATCAATGATAAGAATTTACTAGACCGTACACACAAATTATACAAAATGTGAGAGCTAATTGGCCTCAGCCAGCTGCTGACGATAGCAAAGTGAAGAGTGAAGTGAAAGGGGAAACAACAAGGGGGCGGGGCCAATGGCGGTAGATCAAGGGAGGGAGAGGGTGTTTACAACTAAAAGGTCAACGGTAACACACAAACAAACAACTCGCACGAATCCGCTTGGGGGTCACGTAGGCATTGCGCCTCGCCCTTGTTTAGCGTGTGTAGTCTGATCCTTCTCTGCCCTCTAACCTCTCTGGTCTCCCTCTCTCATACCCACTCGAGGGTTACGGTATCTCTACCGCTGGGGTTACGGTATCTGTATGGGTCCCATGCTAGGGCACCTCTACAAAAGCGCCAAAAACGGGCAGTTGGAGAGACAATCGAGAGGAGGGCTAATTCCGTGAGAGGGGACGGTCTTTGGTCAAAACGGAATCATAATAAGCGATGTTTTTCGGTGCTTTCCCAAAAAAACGGAATCATTGTATCTTCAAAAAGAACCCCGCAAGCACCATTTGAGTGCGCAACTCGAGAGTCTTACCCGCTGAGAGACGCGGGAAAAGTGCGGGTACCCGCACGTCTCTCTCGCAAAAGTCGGGTAATTAGAGCAAGCAAGCGCCTCCCTTGAGAGAATGCGGGTACCCGTTACCCGTACCCGTTCAGTCATCCCTAGTCTCTAGTGCTCAGCATCTCTCTCTCTCTCTCTCTCTCTCTCTCTCTCTCTCTCTCTCTATCATATGCAATCAGGGTCACTTATCCATTTAATCACTCATTCAAAAATCTTAATATTAGCATACGCACATATTCTAAATCGCAATGTCTGTACTTAATGAAGTACGAATGAATAACACTAGGTTTTCTGATTGTGGAGCATTCTAAAATCATATATCTATATCCAAGTTGGTTCCATTATTGAGTAGAATCAATATCTCATCTCACCTTCTCCTTCACGTTTTCGAATGAAGCAGGTGCGACGACGGAGAAACACACCAGGAACACGTCCGTCTGACAAAGGAGAAGAGAATGTATATACAGTATTTAACAACCCTTTTCCATTAATATACAATTCAAAGAATTTTCCATTCAAGGTGATTGTAACATCAAGAACATCTATTATCCCTATTCTTGAATATTCATTAAGCACTTCTAGGATGCTTTGTGAAATGTGTTGATGCCTAACCTTATTATTAATAATAATTTATTGTATCGAAGGGCAAACCTGGGGATAAGAGAGTGGCCTCAATCGATCGTAATCCTCTTGTCCGGCAGTATCGAATAGTCCCAGTGTGTATGGCTCGCCTCCGATCATCACTGTCACCTCAATTTTGAGAGATGTTGAGTGATTCATTCATTATTTAAAAACTAAAAGACCATCCATCGTCATACTCTTGTTATGAGCGAGATCCCAGTCTCTAAAACGATCTCATAACCACTACACACTTGATGGTTTGCATCACTTTCCTAGCCTGCAAATTGGTCACTAAGCAAGAAATTTTGCGATAAAGGTCACGTCAAATGCAAGATGATCCAGACACTTATTTCTTATTACAATCATGGGCAATTTGCTCATTCACTCAGCCTTGTCTTGCTCTTTCTGTTCCCTTTGATGAGAATGACAAGAGAGGGGAGATATGAGTGAGTCAGCTGGTCTTCCCATACTAAGCCTCTCTCTCTCTCTTACAACGACTATCTGTCGTCTGGAGGGAAGGAGAAGGGCCTCATTTGATTAGTGACCACTGGGCGAACAACAATTTCTCTTAGACTTCTCTATCGGACAACTTTTACAGATAATTTTTTTTATTTATATATTTATAATAGAATGACAACTCACGGCATAATTATCGAAGACGGTGGGAACGTATTCCGAGGGGAATTTATTCGTTGTGTATGAGATGAGCAGACATGTCTTTCCTATAATCATATTCATTTATTATTTAGATACAAGTGGAAAAGAGATTCACACCTATATTTTGGACTATTGCACAATCAGAGCAGAGAAGCACTACAATGAACATTTAAATCAATCTAATTATATTTTATATCTCTATTTGCATTAAATTAACCATGAAGATAAACAAGACGAGAGTAAAATTATAAACATTAAATTATTTTAAGATAATAATTAATTAATTAAATATCATACCGACAGCTCCGTCTCCGACCACTACACACTTGATGGTTTGCATCACTTTCCTAGCCTGCAAATTTATATTCATTGAATGAGCGAATTGACCAGAGCAAGAAAATAAGCGAAACGATATGACGTTTCGATAGTCTCGATTGATTACCTTTATCGACATGATGAATCACGGTCAGAAATTGAATAGAGAAGAAGGGAGAATGGAGTGAAATGAGAAGGAGAGAGGGAGGGGATAGATGAATACAGAAGTTATAACTACTCCCAGTGAGAAGAGAAGGAGACAACTTAAGTCACTGCGGTTGCCTAGTCATCCACTCTTACCACTACATTCACCTGGGTATTTTCGCACGTTCAAAAAGCCCTAATGACGCACTGACCAACATTTCTCAAGGGATTTGCTCAGTAGCGGATATTTATCGCTCCTTCATACAACACTACGTACGTAAATGGTAACGAGGTTACGTAAGAAAATACCTATCTATACACGTGTTTCACAACACCTCAATCTGACGAAATCTGGGTACAAAATCGCAGATGAATAATCGATTGACAGTAACGGTGACAAGGGATAAAAATGATCAGACTTAATTAAAAATTAGACATTGATCAAATCACGCAAGATAATGTTATTGAACCAGTGATACGTGACAAAAATAAGACGATAAGTGAGAAAAGAGATGATAAAGTGATGATGGAGAGGAGAGAGGGTGGAAAAGAGCGAAGATAGATGGTATTCATCGGGAGTGACTAATGATAGCAAGGAGAGGTCGGCTATCGATCGATATGTGCACAGTGTGTGTAGCCAGTATAATAGCCCCGCCTGTCCTTCCCCTCCCGTCTCTCCCCTTCTCTCTCTCTCCCTTCCACCCTCACTCTCTGATCTCCTGCCAACTTCCCCGAGACCAAAAGCAAGCTATGCATTCAATAAACTTTCCCTTCTCTTTTTCTTTCATTTCGCTCTTCTCCCTAGCTCCAATCCACCCCGTATACTACACCAATCCGTGTTCCGGTTGGAAATATGACCCGACTATTGAGAGCAGCCCATGACACTCAATCGCAGACATTGACTGACCACTATAGGGAAACTCTCATGATCAAGGGCATTGATATTGGCTACTGATCTGTGCTCTGATACGCGCCAATGACACATACCGTGTGATCCAATACTTCAAGAAAAAGTCGGTTTGGCAATATCACCTGTCGAGCAAAAAAAACAATGGGACATTTTTCAAAAGATAATGTATAGTTGCAGGTACACGAGGACACGTAGATTAATAACAAATAACCGCAAACAAGGGCAGATAATCGATTATTCGAAATTGAAATTTTACGAATAAAACGTTTCGAGAGTGGAACAGGACAGCGAAAAGAGCCATTCCCATTTGACGGAAAAATTTTCCGGTTTTACCCTTTGTTGGAATTATTACGGAAGCCAGTTGATAATTGTAATTCGCTTATATATTTATGCTTCCTGTCATATAGTGTAAAATTGATATGGACCATGATAATGATAGTCTTTATGTTGTGTTGCGATTTGTTGAGTGAAACCTCTTTTTGTTTTGTTTTCTACAGTACTTTTTGCTTTAAATAATCAATGTTTTATCAATACGAATATTCTGCTTTGAAGTTCTTCGCCATTACTCCATACTCATTATTAGCAACACATGCATAGACGCCTTGATCACCCATCGTAGCGGGGTCGACTTCCAATTTGCTCCAGATCATATTCTCATTGATTGGCTTCTCGTAGTACTGTAACGGGAGTGATTATGACAAGGTAGATCTAATTGGCCATGTATTCTTGCTCTCCTTCACTGACATGGACGTTGTTCTTAGGTTGCATTTCCGCTCCTTCCTTATACCATTTGATAGTGGGTCTCGGAGTTCCCTTGGCCTTGCAGATGAGAACCAACTTGTATCCCAATCTAAAAATGAATAGTCTCTTCTCTCTCTGGGATAGGTCAATCTACCTGAACATCTGGGAGAAATGCGATCCAGTCACGATATGGGCACTCTGTAATGAATAATTAGAAGTGAGAAGCATTCCCTGTGGATACGCTTCGATCATCTCTTACCCTATTATCCGCCAGTGTTGTATGAATGAGCGAGAATTCGGCCACCTCAATTATCGATTTCACTTGTTTCTGCATCTACCGTAATCTAACCTGTGCGAATTGCAGATTGCTCTTTCCCTTTCCCTTGCCTCCTCGACGACCTCCTCTACTCTCCAATAGAGGAACACATACAAGGAGAATCAATAACAGTGAATACAGTATCCGAGACGACATCGATTGATTGACGGGTATCGATTGACGATCGGAACTATGCGACTCTCCCAACTGCCTCGCAAGTATCACAAGCACATCCACCCTTCCTTCCGAGTTCCACTTCTGAGGTTGGTCTCTGATCTTTAAGGAGAGGGGGAATATAGTCAGTGGTTCACAACAAGTATGGAGTAGTCAGAAACCCGATAGTATGTATGAGAATGGATAGTCAGAAATAGAGAAGAGTATCGAATCATAGAGAGAGAGAGAGACTGCATTACACTGAGAGTCAGAGAAGAGAAGTCTCACGGGGAATTGAAGAGACTAAGTGATTGAAAGCATGTGAAAAGTACACGAATCAGATGATAGAAGGGATAGATATTGTGATATATCTAGCTTATCTCCAATAGAGAGAGAGAATTGAGAAGGGTGGTGGGGGGGGGGGAGTATTCAATTAGTGTGAAGTGTGTCTCTCCCTCTTTCTCTCACTGAGACTCACTCAAATCCCCATCATTTCACACGATAAATTGAGAGGGCAGAAGAACAGACGGAGAATCGTCAAGAGAAATGCACTACAACTCATCAGAAGGAAGTACGCCGTATTGGATGTCAAGGTACTGTATCATTCATATATCTATCGATTGATTCTCTACTGTATAGCTTCTTTCAGCCCCGTATTCCTCCCCTTCACTGTGCTAGATGTGGATTGGTCACTCGCTTTCTCTCTACCATCTCATTCCATGATTGTACCATCAAGAATATCTATTACTGGAGAGGAACGGGGGCAGGAGCATGTGCAGAATTGAACACTCTCGGAGATGATGAAATCGGTGAGGAATACGGTAGATGAGGGGTACTGTAGATGGTTATTGATTGAAAAGAGTACGGTATATCAATGTGTATTCAGATGAGGATCTCCTGGCAATGGGAGGTCGCAACAGGATGCGTGATGGGATGGCCATACTGGAGAGATTTGCCCGTCCCCAGAATGTATCCATGTACGATATCGACTACAATGAGGTACGGTCAGATTACGGTAGATGATATTGATCCATCGATTCAGCCGAATAAATCTCGGATTCCTTTACCTCCGTCAACAGGAAGATCTGTCCCGACACTCAGGTACTGTACCCATCCATCACTGAATGAATGCATTTCTCCTTCCCTATCACGATTACTGTTCTCTTGCAGTGAACTAGTGATAAAAGTGTTGGCCCCTCCCCGTTCCTCCTTCCCTTCTCTCCCTTCTGATCAAGTCTTCGAGATAAAACCTGTTCAAGTTGTGTCCAAGCGACCAATAGGAAGAGGTCAGTTCATCATTGTTTATTACTGTTCAGACCTAGGTTGTTCATGGATGGTACTGTATCACTGGGAGGGTATACGGTAGGGGAGAGGTGGATTGGATCAGATGGGCAGTCTGGCTCCCTCATCGACGATGGCAGCCTTCATTGCTCTATCGAGGAAGCACACTCGGTGGAGGGGACGGCCATCCTCATCGTGCACATACGAATCAGCCACTTCCTGTAGAAGGACCATTTGGAGACGACAGAAGGGAGAGATGCACTCGATGCACGCACCCGTTGGCAGAAGGCACACACGAAGCAGTAAGAGTGCCACATCCTCCCTCCCGCCTCCACGTATCGAGTAGAGATGATGCCACGATTGCATCCTTGATCAGGGGGGAATCAAGAGGAAGGAAAGGGGGAGGGGGGGGGGGGGAGTGACCTACCATGACACTTGACTGAACTCCGATGCTCGAAGCACTTGCGACACAGAGAGTGAGGCTCGTCGCGATTCGTCTCAAGTGATCATTGATCTCTCTAGGATACGGTAGATGGATACCTCATGGGGACATCCATTCTCATCCACTACCAGCGCATACTGCTCATCCTCGTGAATGATTTGAGTGCAGCCACGGCATCGAAAGTGACCCTGAAGGGATACTGTAAGCAAGAGAAAGGGTACGGTATTACGCAATGGGATACGGTAGACGGGTGGAGGGGGGGGGTACCTCGTGCCAGAGACGATGGGCAGCATATATGGCAGACTCGGCCTGGAGAGAACTCCCACACTCACCGCACACAACCATGAGAGGGAGGGGGAATGAGGGGAGGAGAGGAGAGAGAGAGGGAGGGAAGGGGAATCATTGATTGATGTTTAGGTCATCGAGACGGTCATCTTTGTCCTCCATGTGGTCGTCTCTTCGCTTCCTTCGATGATTATGATGTCCATCTCTCTCCCTCGATGGATGAGAAGGGAGAAGAAATCAATCCATGCAGAAGAGTACCTCCCAATCCAATCCCTCTTCTCGTGAGTTTATCCCCCATTCATCCACTCTCTATTGACTAATGATGATGTAATCTCTCCTTCAGTTGAATGATCGTGGGAATGCCCCTCCCGAGTACGACTTCGTATCTCGTCGATCGAAAAAGATAGAGAGAGAGTATCTCATTGATTCATGTACTGGTTGTGGAATGGAGGGATTCGAGACTACCATTGATCTCCATTCCCATATTATTGAATGTGCCAAGAAAATGGAATATGAGAGGATAGACCAAGCAGTTAATAAACGGAGACATCTACTCAGTAAAGTATAGATCATGTATATACTTATTGTTTACTTGTAATTATTGGTTCCATTGTTTCATAATATCGAAATGTCTCAAACTTTTTTACCACGAGGTCTCACGTCTTTCAGAAGCGTAGTTGTATCTATTTGTGTGTACACTAATGATAAAAACTTTTTTTCTTTTTATCACTTCACTCTGACAAACAAGGTTCACGCGGAAATATTATCGAATTGAGGGCGAGAAAGCAGATAAAAAGTCACATATCAAAGATCAACGAGACATCACAAACAAACAACATTACTGTAACAACAATTCATTTAAAAGTGTGTAAACAGCAAATCAAAAGAGATTGTAGCGTAAGAGCATCGCAGTATGTGAAAACTAGCAAAATTATTGAATAGGGATGCAAGTTCAGAATTGTGGTGTAGATCAATTATCGATTGAGGAGAGATCGAAACTACCGTAATCCTCTTACATAGGCATCTCCTTGACGGGTCCATCTCCACCACTTGACTTCTTCGTGCCTAACAAGGGAAAGAATCATTTTGAGTCACAATTGTTGACTAATTTCTACCGTCTCTCTCTCTCTTCACTCACCAGAGACGATATCATCGATACGGAGAAGCATGACAGAGGTCTCAACTGCAGTCTTCAACACCTATAAAAAATACCATTTGAGAATATAATGGCTCAATTCACATAATAATGAAAACATGCTTAACAATAAACTTCTCCAACCTGAATTCTGACACTGAGGGGATCCCAGATGCCGAGTTCCTTCATGTCAACCTGAAAGGGGGCACCTCAATATCAGTCAAGATGCAATCTACTTTTATAATCATAACCATTATAAAATGGACGGACACTTACGATTTTTCCGGAGCATCCATCGATTCCCCACGTCCAATTGTCGGCAGACTGGGCATGCTTGGCACGAAGGGCAGTCAACTGACGGATCGTCGATCCACCACAGTTCTGTACCAGAGTACGGGGAATCACCTGGAGGGAAGAGGCATCATTACGAGATTGACAAGATACCCATAAGTCCTAGTCTTGGAAATTCGTCTTATGCGATACAGCAAAAGGCGTGCCTCTAATTGAGGATCCGCAATAGAGGCTAGGGCAGGGGGATCAATTGCGGATCCGCATTTGAATTGCGAATCGCATTGCCAACCCTAATGAGCTGCCCAATAGTTAGTATAGATAGTTCCAACAAATGGTACCTCGAGTGATCGGGCGACGGCCTTGTAGGGGAACTGACGAACTCCCTCGATCGACTTGCCCTTCTCAACCAGAGCCTGATGGATCATTCAGTCATATTCAATCCATGATTAACTAATAGAGATGGAGTGGTGGGAGGGGGAGGGGGGGGGGGTGGGGGGGGGAACATACATGGGCGAGTGCCATCTCGAGTGCTCCTCCTCCAGGGACGAGACGGGGATTGAGCATCACGTTGCGAACCACGTGAAGAGCATCCTGTCAGAGACATCATTTACACCCATCCATTCCCATTCCGAGTAATACACTTATACAAACCAAATAATTCACACAAAAACTTCGATAGCAATTTCAAAATTATCACCAAGAGCACCACTTGGGAAGGCTAATAAACATGCGTATTGGATAGATCTGGATGACTGACCTGGAGATTTCTCTCGACCTCATTGATGACATCCTTGCTGGGACCACGGAGACACACAGTGCATGCTGTAGTCTTAGAGGAAGTCACGTATGTGTAGTATCTAGACGAAGAGAGGGATATCATTCAATCACAATAATTATTGGCATTAGTAATCTCCCTCCATTTACAGTACAACAAATTATTAAGTCTCTTCAACTGACTCGTCTCCAATCTTGGTGATCTCGAACAATTCAGCTGCCGTTCCAATGTCCTCCTCACGAAGATCACACGTGTCATTCACGATGCGGGCACCACACACTCTCAATCGTCATTCATTAATTAAAGATATAACTGACCTGTTAACCTAATGTACTCATTCAATTCTTTCCCTGTTAGATCATAATGTACTCTCAATTACCCGATTTTATTCGTACCGAACCAAATGTAGATTTTTAAACGTCGTTTAGAAAACCACCCCCTCATTAAATACATCTCCCCATCACAACACTAATTATCTCCTCAATTCATATTATTATTATATTCATTTTCCTGTTGCGCCAAGTGCGTAGATAAATTATTATTATTACTTCACAGTCCAGAAAGTTGAAAACAATAAATGCATAACTAACCTGGCGAGTCTGTTGTTGTCAGTCTTCTTGAGTCTTCTGAGAACGGTGATTCCTGCCTTGAGAAGGAAGTGCTGAGCGAGGTCGGAGACACCTCAATACATAAATCAATTACCACTTGCTAATATGGTCAACTGGGAGATAGAAAGAGACGATAGCATAGTCCACCCCCCCCCCTACTCACCCTTCTCAGTGAATACGAGATCTGGCTTGAGGGCGATGATCTCATCGCACTGTTTACGGATGACAATCTCCTCCTGCGAATACAATTGGTCAGCATATCAACATCACCCAAACTTTTTAATTTTAAAAGACACGACAAATTGCACGGTATATTGACCTGTTCGAGGATCTTGCTGATATCCTCTTCACGGACAATCTCGAGACTGGTCTGAGATTCTCCCTTCTTGTACTCGAGGTTGCAATCGAGGAGAGCCACTCGGGGATTCTCGATACGGCGACGCATCTGTATTTATACTTTAAACAAATATTCACTTATATTTTTCTACCATTCAACCTTCCTCATCAAAATCTGAGATTATTCTCTGACCTTAGCATGGACGACATCCTTATTAAGGATGACTCCCTTGATGACCTTGCAGTCCTCAATGGTTCCTCCGGGAATCTTCTCGATACGACAGTATCTCTTTATGTCGATCTCGTTGACTCCTCCCTGGATTAATGTTCGGTTCAACATAAATACATTAACATTTTGTGAATAACCAAAATTTTTGTCATAAAGACGATGAAATCGTTCACTCGCCTTATCGACTCTGATGGTCTTGACGGCGTTAAGGGCGATATCAACAGCCAGATCCATCCACTTGGAGATCATCTTGGTTCCGAGACACGATCGAACCACTGTCTTGATCTGCAATCCATTACTGATAAGAGACATATAGGAAACCTTCCCTCACCTCCTCATCGTTGTTAACATCGATGGCACGCGAGTACTTCTCCTCGGCCAGTTTAATCGCCTCCTCCAGGGCAGCACGGTAAGCCTTAACCATTTGTTTCATTTATCAACAATATAAATGAAAGACATGTCAAAGGGTTTATACCTACGATTATCATTAATCAAATATTTGAATAAGGGCATACGTACAATATGCATTCCTATCTCTGAATCTGTTATAGGTTATTTATAAGATTTAGGCTGGTAATATAGATTCCCGGAATGAATACGATACCTCAAAGAAGAAGAAAAAAGCGAAGAAAGTACCTGGATGATGATGGTGGGGTGAATCTTTTGCTCAAGGAACTGCTGAGCTTGCGACATAACTTCTCCGGCGAGAACAATGACGGACGTAGTTCCTGAGTATATGATATTATTGAGACTTTAGAACGCCGGGTTTTTTTCTAAAGCGGGTATTAATTAACAGTAGCAAAGAGAAACTCACCATCTCCAGTTTCCTCATCTTGAGTACGAGCGATGTCGATCATAGATTTAGCAGCTGGATGCTTGACCTACGAGAAAGAGGTAAGATGCGTGATTTTCAATTAGTGATTATTTAAGAGCGGGTAAACTTATAATTCAAACTGACAGTGATTTCTCGGAGGATGGCGTTTCCGTCGTTGGTCATGACGATACCACCCATCGGGTCCATGAGCATCTTGAGCATGGCACGAGGTCCAAGAGAAGTACGGATCACATCAGCAATCGTCTAAATGATGAACATAACTTTACTGAAGAATTACACTCTTGCGAAACGAAATGTGCTTCCTTACCTTGCACGCGGTGATGTTTCCGATTTGGACATGGTGTCCACTCTCACGCTTAGTGCCCTGACTGAGCACGATGATCGGTTGACCGCCTGCACCCATCATCTTACTGTCTGGAAGAAACATATTTACACCATCTTTAAAACGTCAGATTCACACACGAACGATACAATCGATTACTCTAAGGGCGGTGTGAATAGCTAGAACAAACAAAATTGCATTTGAAATATAAATATTCAAGATACTTGCTAGTAAAAAGATAGAGAAATAAGAAAGGTCCAGAATTCAGAACACACGCAACTCTCTAGTGTCAATTTGTAAACGTCGAAAATGCTTTGAAACATGATTTATTCTTAATTTCAATTATTTGAACCTAAGGGTACCTCTATAATCACTCACCAAGAATACGGGAGATAAAATATAAATATTAAATAAATACATAATTCTGAAAATATAAAAATCAGTTCTTAATGTTTTTGCGAGAAATTAAAATTTAACTGTACCGAAGCAGGTTTAGACGAGTAATTGTGATCACATACCTGACCCTGAGCGGCCTAAGCATTTACCTAAGCAGCCTAAGCAACCTAATTATAAGAATTATGATAAAATATTTACAAAATTAAAAGAGTTCACGATCCGCAAAAACTACAGTACACCCCACATGGGAGTTGCGGCGGTCGGCAAAAAACTCACCAAAAGCTTGCATATTATGCCATAAGTTCCATAAGTTCCCGGAAATTCCATTTGCGCACAAATTGAGGATCGTTTTGTTCATCCATTCACACCGCTGCCGTCCCTATTGTCATCCCGTTAATTGATCAATAATTTTCTCCAGTTATCGTATGTTTTCCAGAGTTACAGTAATCGTAAGCCCTCGCACTTTTAGGAAATGTCCAGCCAGGCCGATTCTCAAGAATCGAGTCAATTCGAAGAACTCGTTCAGACCCGTCTCCCGCTTTCCAAGGTCAAGAGAATCGCAAAGGTCAGTTTTCATACGCCTTCGATTCTTCGTATTTTATTCCTGCCATTCACAGATCGATCCCAGTATCCACATGATCAATGCAGAAGCAATCAAATTGATGGCTAAAGGCACGGAAACCTTCGTTTCCCTTCTTGCCAAGGCTGCATTCACTCAAGCTGTTCTCGATAAGAGGAAGACCATCCAGACTAAGGACATCAGTACGAGCTTTCTTTTCATGTATTTTTCCAAAATGGGCTGTCGGACCCATGATGTCATGGTAAATAAGTGAAAATAATTGTACCAAATCGTCTGTTTTTTGTACTCTTATTTTTTACTAATTGGTTCGTTGCAGACTCGGTCATCAAACAGTCCCCTGTCTTCCAACTTCTACAGGGAGCTCTCGAGGATTGGCCTGAACCCGAGAAAGTAGAGAAATCGAGGACTACTCCGGAGGGAGAGGAGGGTGGAGATACGGTAGAAGATACGGTAGAGGGAGAAGAGACTGCTGAAGATACCGAGACTGAGGAAATTGAAGGTACTCTTTTCGTTCCAAAATATTTCAGAAATTAAATAATTTATAGATGATACTGGTTTGGAGAACGAAACAGAAGAAGAGATCGAGGAAGATGAAGAGGAAGACGAGGTAAGTGATCAGACATCCCACACCTCGAGATAGCAATGGTAATTTTAGGACAAGGAAAACGAATTCGTTCCGGACAGTGAAGAATCGAAGATGGTTGATACCGTCCCCAACACTGAATCAGACAGCCTTCCCGATACCGTACCCCTCGGGGAAGATTCTTCGATGGATCACGAGTAACGCTTTATTGTTTCAACTTGTACAATATTACACGTTCATAAATTTATGCTTGGTACAAACACTCATCCACTACCCTAGCAAATATCGTTTTTACATTATTTGTTACAGTAACAGAACCACGGCTGTCACACAATCAGACAATAGGAGATCATTAACCTTATTTCTTCATCTTCTTCATCAAGTTCTCGAGTTTCATCGCTTTGGGGAGATTTCCCTATAATTGGTTCTCGATCTACCATATCCTCCCATTATTGATTACCTTGATGACCAGTTTCTTAGTCATGAATGCAGTCGTAGGCGAGAGTTGTCCATTGAACATCTTCACGAAATTGGCAGCAGAGCACTTGAAGAGAACGTCGGCTCCTGAATGGAATCTCTCCTTCTACCATCCTCCCCTCAATCAATCAATAAACCTCCGGGAATAGTTCCTTCACCAATAGCTCCCTGGTTTTTCAGGTCCAAATAGACTTTGGAAGGGCCGGAAGATTCTGCAACTATAGTGTTGAGTGAAGAGTCGATGGAGATCTGACCGGTGAGATCGAAATCAAAGGTAGCATCGATGTTCTTGACTAGTTCGGGAGAGATAAGTCCCTTCATCTTGATGAGAACATCTCCGATCTCTCCCTTCACCAATTCCTTGTTTATAGTATCACGTGAGGTCTGGAATTGCATCATCTCTTCTCTTCCATATAACTGCTCACCTTTCTCTCCTTAGTCGTTGTGAAGTGATGCTCGTAACCACCGGGAATGAAGAAGTCGGGAGTGAGGGGAGCATCTGAAATCCATATCTCATCGATACCGTAATCTGACAACAGTACATACTGGGATCGAGTGCGTACTGGTCGAAATTAGTGACTCCCTCCGCCCTCAGAACATCCTCGTCGATAGCGAAGTTGCCAGTGTAGCTGACAAATATTGTTATCGATCGAGTTGAGATACAGTAACCTCCCCACTCCTACAGTACTGACTCGGCCGAGTTCTTGCTGAGCATAGCATAGGCGGCATCAGCCATGATCTGGGGTGATCTTGATCCAGCTGCTCCTTCTCCATGAGAGAGCATATCCATCGCTGCTGTCCAGATGGCTGAAGAGGGAGAACTACTAGTGGACCCCCCCCCCCCATTATCCTTCTTTCTGATACTTGAACTATCATGAAGAACATTGAGCATATACTCTATCTGAATACAGTCCCTATTCATCTCCTATCAATGGGGGGAAGGGGGGATAACTGACAAGTGAGTGGCCAGAGTGCATTCACTCCGATTCTGTGGGGACGGAGTTCCTCGTGCATTCCCAACACGCACATCGACATTCCGAATCTGAACTTCCATTATCAATAACTACCATAGTCCCCACCATTACATCATCCCTAGAGTAGGTGATGGCACGTTTTGGAACCTCCATTTTGGAACCCTGAGAAATGACCATTTTGGAACCCTACCAACACAATGGAAAGAGACTTTAGAACTGTCATTTGAATATGTGTAGGTTTCTATTCCTCATATATGAGTGTAGCAATGTTACCTGTATTCAAATTACAGTTCTAAAGTCCCTTCCCATTGTTTTGGTAGGGTTCCAAAATGGTCATTTCTCAGGGTTCCAAAATGGAGGTTCCAAAACGTGCCATCACCATCCCTAGAGTATACTAGAGTATGCACTCACTTGGCCATCGTGTAGGCGACGTGATTAGCGAACCTGTGTGAATATCAAATTGACTCGAATTATCCATCTACACCACTCACCATCTCGGATCCATGAGAAGAGGAGGAGAAATGTTGAGGATGTGAGCATTCTTGCCCTGTTTCAGGTAAGGAATGCACGTCTTAGACCTTTAAAAAGGCGATTTGGAATGGATTTCAAGGATCAAGGATTACATGAGGAAGGTTCCACGGGTGTTGATACTGTGCATGAGATCGTATCGCTTCATGTCTGTCTCAAGAGTACCTGAGGAGATCACAGATCATTCAGACTTATTCAGACGATCAGTCTCTCACCAGTCAGACTGATGGCAGAGGCATTGTTGATGAGAATATCGATGCCCCCGAACCTGAACATCTCGATTACGGACCACAGATGAAATAGTGATTTCACTTTTCATGGCCAAGTGGTCTAAGGCGGTGTGCATTTTCAATGACAAGGTAGGTAGGGGTTGCGTGGTTCGAATCCCGCTCTGTGGAAACACTTTTGCCAAGCGTCGAGGAGTTTGGAATGAAGTAGCATAGAGCCTTGATGATACCTCGAAGCTTGGCAAAAATGTTTGCACAGGGCGGGATTCGAACCACGCAACCCTTACATACCTTGTCATTAAAATTACACACCGCCTTAGACCACTAGGCCATGACTCCAGACGTTATTTTAGCACCCCTATTTCATAATTTACGGTAGTTCAAAAAGGAAATCAATCGATACTTCTTCACTGCAGATTCAACACAATCTTGTACATTCTGCTCGTCTCTCACATCGACAACAATGGGCAGCGCCTTCCCACCCGCCTGCAGAGATCAAAGATCACTTCTCCCTCTTTCCTTCTCTCTAATACCAATTCGATCTCATCTGCTGCTGTGTATATAGTTCCAGGCAGTTTCGGGTGCGGAGTGGCAGTCTTAGCTGCGATAACGATGTTCGCCCCATCCTGAAGCGAGATTCAATCGATAGTCGAGAAACACTACAGTACCTTGGCAAGTTTGAGGGCGATCGCCTTTCCGATTCCTCTCGAGGCTCCAGTGATGAGGGCCGTGCGACCAGCGAACTTGCTGCAAGAATTATTCACTCGAAAGATCAAAGATCAAGGAGTCACTCACCCTACGTTGTGCATCTCGAGGCTTCGATACAAGAAATGCAAGGCCTGGAAGATAAAACAGACAATAAAATGGAGAAGGGGAGAGGTACAATGGCCGATATGAACAGCTTGTGTATTGAAACCACGAGGTTTCCATTCTTATCACTTTATCGTCATCTCAAAGTGGAAGGTACAAAGTATCTACAGATGAAACATGGCGGTGAAAAATCGGTACAACATCTGTCTACAGTAATTCTATGCTATAGTTCGGTGATCGAATATTGAATTATCCATGTAATTCTCCGATATCGATTATAGCTTGGATCGATTGAATACTTCGTACTTGGAGGGGTCGATCATGAAGTCAGGCATGAGATACTCTCCTGTCAATGATTAATCAATAATATTCATCTTACAGTATTCACTCACCAGGATGGGCATCGTATTTGTCGAAATTAGTGACTCCTTCCGCCCTCAGAACATCCTCATCTATGGCGAAGTGGCCAGTATAACTGAGTATATATTCTAATTACCATAATATGAATCCATCCCAATGTACTCATCCTCATATCCCCCTCCTCCTCCTCCTCACCTCTTACTATTCTTGCTCATGATAGCATGGGCAGCATCACTCATAATCTCCACATGTCTGCATCCTTCTCCCTTCCCTTCACCAGTCAACATATCAGCTGCTGCTGTCCATATCACTGCAACCCTCCAATTACCGTATCTCCCATCATCTTCTCTCAATCGATATCTACCGTACTCACTCGTAAGAGGCCAGAGGGCATTGACTGCGATTCCTTCTTGCTTGAATTCTTCTGCCATTCCGAGTACACACATGGACATCCCGATTCTGGAAGGGAAGAGACTCCATCACATCATTTCACGGAGGGGGAAGGGGGGTCATCACTATCATCTGACCCCCCCCCCCCCTCCACTAATTAGATGACTAACATCTGCTAATGTCCAATAGCTTTGCTCTACTTCAAAGTACACCGAGAAGATAGATCACCCCCCCCCCCCTCCCCAACTCACTTGGCCATAGTGTATGCGACATGGCCGGCGAAGTAGTGTGGTTCCATGGCCAGAGGAGGAGAGATATTGAGGACATGGGGATTGCGACCACGAGAGGCAGAGAGACGCAGATGGGGAAGACACAGTTTGGTGCTGAGAGAGAGAGAGGGGATATTCGAGATGTGCTGATTGGACTAGACTGTTGGAGGGATACAAATCGTCAAAGTACTTTCCGTTTCAGCCTAATAAGAGGATTGGGTTCAATAATGTGTGACTTATCTCAGGAGTTGAATAGGCAGATAACCACTCACAACAGATATGTTCCCCTGGTATTGATGCTGTGCATGAGATCGTATCTCTTCATGTCCGTATCTTCCGTATCTGGAGAGAGATCATAATACTATTAACATCCTCAGTCTCAGTGGTCAACTCACTGGTCAGGGCAATCGCAGATGCATTGTTCACTAGAATGTCAATCCCTCCGAACCTGTAAAGCAATGGATTCCAAAAAAGAACAGTATCGCTCACTTGGCGATAGTCTCATCGATGCACTTCTGGATGGATGCCTGATCTCTCACGTCGACCACACAAGCGAGCGCCTTCCCACCCGCCTGCAGAGATCAAAGATCACTTCTCCCTCTTTCCTTCTCTCTAATACCGATTCCATCTCATCTGCTGCTGTGTATATAGTTCCAGGCAGTTTCGGGTGCGGAGTGGCCGTTTTGGCTGCGATAACGATGTTCGCCCCATCCTGCAACGAATTCCTGTGACTGAGTTACGGTAGAAATCGATGAGAAGAGTCTTGATCTACCTGGGCCAATCTCAATCCAATCGCTTTGCCTATTCCTCTGGAAGCTCCAGTGATGATCACAGTCTTTCCTCGGAAACTACTGAAATCAATCGATTGAGAGAGAGTAGGTCACGATTAATCAACACTCACGTATCGGGAGGCATTGTAGAAAGTCAGAAGAGAGTGGCGGGTAGGTAAGGGACGGGACAAAACAAGGGAAGAAAGATATAGGGAGCGTGTGAGAGGGTACTGCATAGTGTAGTTTGGAGTCTAATCAGTATATAGATTGGAACAGGGGGGGGGGGGGGGGGGGAGGGGGGGGGGGAGGGGGGCAAGGGCTGGGAGGGGGAGGGGTACTCAGGTTCACACACTACAATACACTGACCCGACACAGACTGGCGGGATTGGGGGGGGGGGAGGAGGGAGGGGGTGAGGAAGGGTTCAAGTACGTTGATTGTCAAGGCTGGGCGGGAATTTCCCTCACCACTGATCGCCACACGTGTAGATATTGACATTCCCGTACTTAACGGATTCAAGACTGAGAAATAACTATAAGTAAATGAACACGTTTATTCCATACATTAATAGACTCGTTTGTGGATGGTTCAATCAATATATACAGTGGCCAACAGTAATCTCTCTCCATAGTTCTCTACACATCATTGAATTCTGCTTTCTCTTTGGTCATGGCAGCCATAGCACTCTTCATCAGATCTTCCGTGTTCAATTGAGACATATTCCATGCCATGATGTAATCAAGAGATTCCTTCACCGTGTGATCTCTACCATAGTTCAGATTGACTTTCGTGCCCTGCAATACGGTAGATCATACACATCTTCCTCTATTATCGATTACCTGAACAGCAATGGGACTCTTGGCTGCAATAGTAGCCGCCATCTCGAGTGCTGCAGATACCGTAGCCGATTGATCAGGGTAGATTTTCGAGATGAGACCTGGAGTGGATCAATCGATAATTCATTCTCCATCATACGATATCTACCGTATCTGAGTGCCTCCTCAGCATCGAAGTTCCTTGCAGTAAGGGCGAGTTCTCTGGTTATGGAATCGTTGCCCACGACCTTCTGGATCCGAGCGAGAGTCCCCACATCCGCAGCCAGTCCCACGTCCACTTCCTACCAATAGTCACATACAGTACCCTACATCATTACCATAATCCATGACTACAGTAATCCCATGCCAATCATACCTTGATGGAGAACACGCTATCCTTGGCAGCCAATCTGATATCACAAGCAGTGATCAGATCGATACCCGCTCCGATGCAATGAGAATGAACTGCAGCGATGATCGGCTTGTAGCATCTCTCAAAAGATAGCCATTATTCCAATGAAATTGTAGTCCCATCCCATAAAAAATGTGGTGTTAAGTGAAGGAAGGACGACTTCATTCTCTCACTCATCCATTCCCCCTACAATGAAATTTTGCATATACAAGTGTTAGTAATTGTTACATTGTTGGGAAGGATACGAATGAGAGGGGGGGGGGCATTCCATTCATTCTGATCTTCTCCAATGCTGCTGATAGGTCTATTCTTCCTAGCCCATGTAGCGTCGAACACGTAAGGTTCATACCGTACATGACAAGTCTCTCCATCTACCGTATCCTTCGCAGGTCAACGTGGTGGGAAGTGTTTACTGTGATGCTGGCAAAGGGAAGGGCATAACTCTACTCCAAGATATGACTATCCAGTTGATGGAGCATGATGCGTGGCCGCAACGAGACAGCCATCTCAACACAACTAAGACCAACAAGCAAGGAGGTTTCTCCATCTCTGGATCCTCGGACGAAGTATCCTCCCATTTCATGAATCAATCAATCAATCATGTCTTTCCAGCTTTGGAACAACCATTTCTACGTTGAGATCTATGTTCCATGTGGGGATACAAGGATAGAGAAATGTGACCAGTGGGCAAGCATGTGAGTCTCCCCTTGTCTTCCTTCACTTCTCTGTCAATTTCGCTGCTAAGGTGCCCGTCCAATAAACCTGAATGCCAGTACTATGTTTGGCTTTGGGTCCCTAAGGAGAAAAATTATTGCCCAGGAGAGGAGAAGGTGAGAATATCTCTATCGAGATCTCACCTATTTAGGCACATCCATCAATACGCAATTTTCAGGTCCGCACTCTCCTACTCCATGATTTCAACGTATGGAAATATGGAAAGGAGAATAAAGGATACGAATATTGCCCATAAAATGTCCTATCGACAGAACCATAATGTGAATCAGGGTTCGATAAAAATTGAGAGAGAAAACCCAGTCCAGAGTTTTCACAATTTCATTTCTTCTGGAAAACAGAAAGAAAATCGTAAATACTGATCTGATCTACATGTCAAAACAAAAATATTTAGAATATTCTTCTATTTACCCGTTCTTTGCCAGTCCAATTTTCATTCATTTCACCTCTTTCACCCCATGATGTTCGGTTCTCTCCTCCTCCCATCGACCTCTGCACGAATAATTAAATATGCAAGTTGTATATCTGTACTCTACAGTACTCTAGAATGGATACTAGTGATGACAAAACGCCATTTCTGGCCGACTCGAAGCCTGCTTGCCGTCTCCGTTTTGTCATCTCTAATTGGGACAATCTCGTTCTCAGAAAGGGAAAGGATGGTTCAGGCGTCAGGGCGACTAACGTGTGACTGTGGCTCCGTCCCCAATTGTGATGGTGCCCTTCCGCATCAAGATATCAGACTCATGGAATACGATGCGGGTAGGATTTAGTTGAGAAAGAACTGGCGATAACCGTCAACTATTCAACAGTCGGAGGACACGATCAAAAAAATAACACTACGACGGATAATGACGGAAATTTCGAGATAACCGGAGCTGAAGTGGAGGTACTCAGATACCTATTGTGATTCATTCCAACATTGTATTGCAAGAAAATAAACCGTTTCACTTGTTATTACGAACGGTCCAATCTACTGTGTTTAGCAATCATTAATAAGGGATTCTAGGCTTCAGTGTTTGTATTTAATCAGTGCATTTTGCGTCCAGGATCACATAAGATCGGGAATATTGGAAAACTAAATAAATAATTAGCGAATATTTTGTTCCGCTCATCATGCCTACTGTATGCTAAACAGTCCATGACTCTAACTGAGTTTTGGAATCTTACGATACTTAGAAACCAACTAACTGTCTTGAGTCTTGATTTCAGGCTTGGGGTCATATTTTCTTTCTCGAGATTAGATTCCCATGTTGGAGAAGTGGAGCCGGATCATTCAGAAATTGCAAAAACAAACCTCCACTCATGTAAGTTGGATTCACTATCTCAAATGAAATCCTCGCTTTTAGATGCGACAAGCATAGTTGTGAGTATCACGTAAGAGTCTGGATTCCCGACGATTACTACTACGAGAGACGGGCCCAAGGTTTATTTAATAACACTTCAAACCAGATTGTTATGTTAAGAAAATGATGAACATGGGCGACTTCGATATTCTCACGATTGTTTTGGACAAGTCGAAAAGTTCGGATAGATACACTGTTTGCCCGAACAAGTAGTTCAATACTCAAGACATTCTATAAAAAAACTATGTTTCTCAACCAATGTTCATTGAGATCAACAAAGGGCTACTATTAAATGGTACCTCGAGAGCGGTGTATCCGTCCTGAGCAGTGCCAATGAATTCCCTCATGAATCGTCCCTTTCTGGCTGCATCCATCTGATCGTTATCGAATGCCTCCATTAGTTTCTGAATCGACTATTGTTTAGAAACGCGGATTCTGTGTTAGATCAAACCCCGAATCCTTCCTGAAGATCGATTCCGGCACAGAAAGACTTGCCCTCTCCAGAAACGACGATCGCTCGACACTTAGGATTAACGGATAGATCATCGAAGATCTTGGTCGATTCTCTATAGGAACATTGTCAATGTTTATTATGAATAAGGTTATGCCATCCGGAACAAAGTCTCACTTCCACAGATCCAAAGTGAAGGTGTTTCTCTTCTTTGGCTTATTGAGCTTGACATGATAGACGTACGGACTGGCTTCGGAGACCTGAAATCGAGAATAAATCAAGCAGAATATACAGTTACAGTACCTCGATGTCAGCAAGTCGCTGTCTGGAGGTCGACAGAAACCGCGTGAAGTGACCAAACCGGGAGGATTGCATGTCCTAGTGAACGAAACGATTATGAGCAGATCAGAAGAAAACAAGAAGTGATCGGAGCAATTGCAACGGTCCGTACGTACGGGACAACAAAGTGGATAGACAGAGTGAAAACTACAAACTACGAGTAACCCTGTCGGCTATCACGGCTATCATTGACAATCGCAAGTACCGCCTAACCACGCCCCTTACAGAAATGGCCCGCGAAATTCAAACCCATCAGGGTCAGGCAACCTACCTGACTGACCCTGATGATTCAGGGTATCAGGCAGCTTTTTGAATTGAATTTTTCGATATCTTGCACCGATTTCTCTGAAATTTGCCTGATTTGCCGCCAACCTGATGAAATTGTAACTTTTGTAGGTAGTTTTACTGTTTTCCGTACGAGAAACTCATGAACTATTCTAAAAATGAGGTGTCGATTTTGTGGTGCAATTAGGCGGTACTTTTTGTAATTGTTGATGGATGGGGGGCCGTGGGCTATTATAGCGTTGTATACGAACTACAACGTTCGCCTGAAAGTTCTGAATTCATAACTGATTTATTCTGCTCGTTTAAGTTAAGATTTGTAGTTGCGCTTTTTTCTTCTTCTTCTTGTCCGTATCAGATGCACTAGTCTCATCGAACGATATATACATTGTAATTTCCAAAGTTTTTCTTTCGGAGTTCAGGTTAGGGGTGCTTAGGGTGCACATTGTATCTTCGAATCTCAGTAATCTCTTCGCATGTCCTCGTCTATTCATTGTTCCCTCCAAACTACACTACAGTGTGGCCATGTTCCCGTCGATCTTCAATCCATTTCTATCAGTACTGACCCAGCGTGTTGTTCCCTCCGTATCTCTTGAGTGAAACGCGGGTCACTCTTCCTCACTTTCTCAATCAGTTTCCTCTCAGAAATGACGTGCCCCAATCCCTACAAGTTCTTCCCTGCCAATACTTCCCTCGCCCTTCGGGAGGGAGCCATGAAGAATAAGGTTAGATCATTTCTCTATTCGATGGTAGATCAATGATATTGATGATACCGATTCCAGGTGGCTCTCATTACTGGAGGTGGTACTGGAATCGGAAAGGCTATTGCCACTACCTTCGCGGCTCTCGGAGCGAAAGTCGCCATCGCGGCCAGGTAGGTTACTGTAGTTTATGGGTTACTGTATGTTTGGTCGGATAAGGAGCTCATTATCGATTACAGACGCACGGATGTGCTGGAGCAAACTGCGGCCGAAATCAGAAAGGAGACAGGAGGAATATGCGAATCATTCAAGATGGATGTGAAGGATCCTTTTCTTGTTGCTGCGGCTATTGATGAGATTGAGAAGAAGTGAGGATACGGTCGAGATACGGTAGGGAACTTTGAGATGGATGAGTGCGATGCGGTCGAATTCGATACCTGGTTCTGGCGCAGAATGAAATAAGTGGAATGGAAATAATTTAGAGACTGAAATGATCTGAGCCGGAAACCGATGTAGTAATTGCAGGTTCGGTCAGACTCCGAATGTTCTGGTGAACAATGCAGCCGGAAACTTCATTATGGCCACTGAGCGACTGAGTGACAACGCAATTGGCACGGTGGTCGATATTGGTGAGTGGACGGTAGGGGGATTACTGTAGAGATACTCACATTCAAGTTGCAGGGCAAAATATGACGGTAGTGAATGTATATTTAATTGCAGTTCTGAAGGGAACAATGCGAGTAACAAAGGAAGTGGGACTGAGATGTATCAAAAATGGAAGTGGATGCGCTGTTCTCTCTATCACCACTCCCTATGCTCGGTTTGTCATCCACTTTTCCTGAATATTCGTCGTTTACTCTGGATTGATCTTTGATCTTTTCAGAGCGGGTGCTCCATTCGTGGTTCCTTCTGCCATCTCGAAGTCAGGAGTAGAGACAATGACCAAGTCTCTGGCTACAGAATGGGCCAAATACGGCCTCAGATTCAATGCCATTGCTCCCGGTCCCTTCCCCACTCAGGTTCCATCTCCTATATCTACTGTAACCTACTGTAATCGATTGAGGGAGCGTTCGGTCGTCTCTCTGATATGACCTTCGAAGAGGCAGTAAAGGCAGCAGCAACTACCGTACCTCTAGGAAGGTATTCAACTACTACTGACCTCCTTCATTATTGATTATTATCACAGATGCGGTGCCCTTGAGGAACTGGGCAATCTGAGCGCTTTTATTTGCAGTGATTACGGTAATTTTATCAATGGAGCTGTGAGTTTAATATTGATTGGCGTGATTATGATTATCGATTTGTAGATCATCGACATCGATGGTGCTCAACAACATTTCAATCATGGATCATCATTCTCTCCAGCTCTTCACGAGGTATCAGCTTATCGATTAGATAATTACCGTATCATTTAATCGATCGTTGTTCTCCCTTACCGTATCATTTCAGATGACTTCGGATGATTGGTCTGCAATTGAAGATAAGATCAGAGGAAGAACCTCGAAGACGAAGAGCAAGATCTAACAAGACCTATTAGGGTGTCCCAAAAGTCTTGTCGCTGTTTTTAGTTTTATTATTTCAAGAGAACCGTAAGTCGTAATATCACTCACTCATTCTGAATAGATGAAAGTACTCCTGCACTAATTAATTCGACTTTGATTAGATCATGAGCTTACCTAGTGGTGACGCAATAAAAGAAAATGTATGTTTTTCGACCTAGTATTTAATTTTTTATAAATCAGAAGCGGTTGAGATTCCGAAGCCCAAACAAATACTGTAGTAGTAATATGTATCATACTTTTAAATAAAAATTTTAAACCAGGAATATATTTTGCGATCTCAGAAATAAGCCAGAAAATTTGAAAATCAGGGCCATTTTGGAGGTCGATTTTTAAATTTTCTATTTGTATCCCCTTCGATTGCGCTCAAATGTTTATGGTTGAACGTTTTGATTTATTTGAAAATATTTTGAACAATTTCCAGCATCAATATCGGAAAAAAATTTAAAAATGGGTGGGAAATGCAAGTTTCGTAGTGATGATGCAATTCGAGATGGGAAGCCGGAATGGCGCGCTTATTATTTGTTGACCACGCCCTATTTACTTGAGACAATAAACTGATTTATATCTATTCACAAAAAGGAGAACGGCATTTTTGTGTTTTGTGTGCTCTGTTCTACATACCGTAGTTCTTCGGAATTGCTATGATTTCACTGGTTAAATTATCACAACAAAAGGTCCATAGTTACTTCATCAATCGCAGCTTACCAGGATTCAATAAGGTTCTTGACAGTTGAAAAAATATTTTTCAAAAAAAAACGACAATACTTTTGGGACACCCCAATAATATGAATTCTTATTGGCACGTTGTATATTAGTTACTCCGTAAAATTTTGTAAAAATTAATGCGATTGAATATTTTGTCCTATTATTAGTTAAATATTAGCCTGTCACTGCATTCAGTATGACACATACAAGCGAATTAGTCGAGATGTAAACAGGTAATCGAATGGTCTTTCTCATTCGAATTCTCTTCCCTCTTTCTCTTGTGTCATTCATCATTCGATTCACCCTTGGCGTCGGTCACTCAGAAATGACGTGCCCCAATCCCTCCAAGTTCTTCCCTGCCAATACTTCCCTCGCCCTTCGGGAGGGAGCCATGAAGAATAAGGTTAGATCATTTCTCTATTCGATGGTAGATCAATGATATTGATGATACCGATTCCAGGTGGCTCTCATTACTGGAGGTGGTACTGGAATCGGAAAGGCTATCGCCACTACCTTCGCGGCTCTCGGAGCGAAAGTCGCCATCGCGGCCAGGTAGGTTACTGTAGTTTATGGGTTACTGTATGTTTGGTTGGATAAGGAGCTCATTTTCGATTACAGACGTACCGACATTTTGGAGAAAACTGCGGCTGAAATCGGGAAGGGGACAGGAGGAATATGCAAACCATTCAAGATGGATTTGAAGGATCCTCTTCTTGTTGCTGCGGCTATTGATGAGATTGAGAAGAAGTGAGGATACGGTCGAGATACGGTAGGGAACTGTGAGAGTTAGAACAACTCTCACGGCGGACTGAAATCCTACCCGAGGCGAAAACCATGGCCTCGGGTAGGATTTCAGAAAAAAAAAAAACCTAACAACAGAAAGAGTTCCGAGTCCCGCGAAGATTTCGGGTAACTTGCACATCATGAGTTCAAATATTCAAATTTTCCCGCGTTTCTCAGGGAATTTAAAAAAAAGGTGATCCTGATATATTGGTTGGTCTTGTCAAAGAAACCTGATTTTTCTACCGTTTGAATCGCGCGCCTTTTGTAGGTGCGAAACTGAGTATAATTATACTCAGTTTTCGCTGATCGTCATTTTTACTATTAGCCATGCGGTCCGGGTGTCGGTAGGATTTCAGTTCGCCGTGCAACTCTCGAAATTAATAAATGAAAGTAAGCTTGAGATACCGTAGGATGGAAGAGTCATGCGCCATTTCAATTTTTATGATTATTGAAGGTTCGGTCAGACTCCGAATGTTCTGGTGAACAATGCAGCCGGAAACTTCATTATGGCCACTGAGCGACTGACTGACAATGCAATTGGCACGGTGGTCGATATTGGTGAGTGGACGGTAGATATCTTCACTACCGTAATCCATCTACTGCATAGTTCCTTGTAAATCTTATAATTGCAGCGCTGAAAGGAACAATGCGAGTTACAAAAGAAGTGGGACTACGATGCATAAATAATGGAAGTGGATGTGCTGTTCTCTCTATCACCACTACATATGCACGGTTGGCTATTCCTCGATTACTGTGGATTGATCTTTGATCTTTTCAGAGCGGGTGCCCCATTCGTGGTTCCTTCTGCTATCTCTAAGTCAGGAGTAGAGACAATGACCAAGTCTCTGGCTACAGAATGGGCTAAATATGGCCTCAGATTCAATGCTATTGCTCCCGGTCCCTTCCCCACTCAGGTTCCATCTGGTATGTCTACTCTAGCCTAATGCAGATTATTAAGGGGGCAATGGGCCGTCTCTCTGATATGACCTTCGAAGAGGCAGTTAAGGCCGCAACAGCTACCATACCCCTGGGAAGGTTTCCATCTACTACCGTACTCTATCCTTATTGATTATTATCACAGATGTGGTGCCCTGGAGGAACTGGGCAATCTGAGCCCTTTTATCTGCAGTGATTACGGTAATTTTATCAATGGAGCTGTGAGTTTAATATTGATTGGCGTGATTATGATTATCGATTTGTAGATCATCGACATCGATGGTGCTCAACAACATTTCAATCATGGATCATCATTCTCTCCAGCTCTTCACGAGGTATCAGTTTATCGATTAGATAATTACCGTATCATTTAATCGATCGTTGTTCTCCCTTACCGTATCATTTCAGATGACTTCGGATGATTGGGCTGCAATTGAAGATAAGATCAGAGGAAGAACCTCGAAGACGAAGATCAAGATCTAACAAGACCTAATATGAATTCTTATTGGCACGTTGTATATTAGTTACTCTGTAAAATTTTGTAAAAATTAATGCGATTGAATATTTTGTCCTATTATTAGTTAAATATTAGCCTGTCAATTTCATCAATGGAGCTGTGAGTTTAATATTGATTGGGGTATGATTATGATTATCGATTTATAGATCATCGACATCGATGGAGCTCAACAACATTTCAACCATGGAGCATCCTTCTCTCCTACTCTTCACAAGGTATGTTTGCTTATCTCCCATACCTAGGGGCCACAAGCCCCACCCACTTTCCCTCGACACGATTCCCCTCAAAAGCGAGATCGGGGGAGCACAACCTTCATTCGCAACGAAATCGCTCATCCAATAGCTTGATCGGTAGCTATGAGCACCCTCTATCGATTGGAAGCAAGTCAAAACAGCTCAAAATGCCACTGAGGAGGTGCACACAAAACCTCGCACTCTAAATCGATTTATTTGCATTTTAGAAGATTTTTAAGCGCAAAATTAGAATTTTACTAATTTTCTCTGATTTGTGCTTGAATTTAATATGAGCGCGGGAGGAGAGCGAGAGAGCAGGGGGGGGGGGGGAGAGAGAGACACGTGCGAGAGAGGCTCCGCTCCTTTCTCTCTCGTCTCGCCTCTCCCCCCTCTCTGACTGTGAGAGGTGCGCTCGCTTCGGAAGCTCTCACGGGCTTTGGAGAAGAGCAATCGACATACATCCAAAAGCAAAAATGATATTGTAACCCTGACGATCACATTGGGCCTACGTTTGACCTGATTCCAGAAAGTTGGCTATCCACTTTGTGGCCCCCATACCGTATCATTTAATCGATCGTTATTCTCCCTTACCGTATCATTTCAGATGACTTCGGATGATTGGGCTGCAATTGAAGATAAGATCAGAGGAAGAACCTCCAAGTCGAAGAGCAATGTCTAATGTGAATGTCGATAGACACATTGTAATGTAGTAATTATGAATACAATTGCATCTTTATTCTTATTAGTAGAATATTAGCCTGGCACCGCATTCAATATGACACAAAGATGAAACTCGCTTCAGAAGCGCAATAAATAAACTAGCGTAATAGAGATATCCTACAGTAACCCAGACTGGTTCTTCAATGTCTTCTAAGCCTCGCGGCTCTCAGTCTCAAACCCAGTCTTCTCAACATTCTCATGGGAATTTTCTCTCCTCCTCCTACACTTCGAAGAACGCGAACGAAATCATCAGGGAACTAGAATATTGATTGATTGGAAGGAATGGAATACCGTACTCATACCAGATTAACTGATTCCTCTGCTAGAAACTCGTCCTCTGCCACTTCCTCATCAGGAACTTCAGACGCCTGCAATTTAGTCATCTATTGGTTTACGTCTTTCGTTTTATTCTGAAAATATTTTGGTTGTTATTTATTGTACGTGTAATTTCTCTCTTATCTCTTTCTCTAATGATCTTCTCTAACTCACAGCCTCTAGAATACTCTCTGCTATTCCATCTCCTTTTTTGGATCTTGCTGCATTGTCCTTCCCGATGGTGAACCACTTGCGAAGATCGATCTGAATCAATAATTGATCTTTGATCTCTCAGTTCCATTGACTTACATCATCTACAGATTTGGGGTCGGCATTCACTTGAGAAGACGAAGCTGGCGATTTACTGAGAACGATTGTTGATTCTGGATTGGGATGAATATTGATCTACCTTTCATGTTCAGTGACAGAATCCTCATACTCGACTTCATCAGTATATTCATCCTCAGCAGTCTTCTCTGCCGCCCTCTCGAATCTGCAATTTAAACGCAGACTTGAAAAAAACTGATTCGATCACTGTTCTTAATTATTTTCAGCTATTTGTCGCACACGTACTCTTGGATAGACCGTTTAAAAAAAGTTAGTAGATAGATGAGAATCTCGAGTGCACTCCTCCCAAGCATTTTACATGACTGTCACTTAAAACTCTACACTAACTTTTCATCGGTAGGAGTTTGTCCATCTAGATTCTTCCCTCCGAAAGTCTTGGCCAGATCGATTGATTCTAGATACTTGAGTAATTCTTCCCTCGTCATTGATCCTTCCGTGTCCAAATCATTCTCCAGAGTAGTCGCTCTGAACAAAGTACATGCAAAATGTTAGACGAGAGAGAGAAAGAATGAATCCCGTTTCAACCCATAGAATAAAGTATTGATGGCAAGGAGTTTAGGGCGACGTAAAGGGAAGGGTTAGGGAGGCCAGGATAATCAATGGGAATACCCGAAAATGGATCGAGCGATCCCCGAATCTTGGTGTCGGCTGAAAATGAGAAGACATTGATTCGTAAGGGGGGGGGGGAGAGAAGGAGGGGGGGGGAGGGGGGGGGGAGGAATAGATCTCACGGGAAATGCTTCTTATCTTCGTCCTTATGCACAACAATCGTCGATTTGGGAGGAGTGCGAGGAGTGGCGAAGACTGAGACCTGGAAGAGCCATCTCACTTGTGGTTCAATCGTCTCTTTCATTCGAATAACAACCGCATTACCCTAGATACTCTGAATTATTCATTGAATTGTCAGTTACCTGACTGGGTTCGATTCCTCCATCGTGAATGTAAATTTTGTTGGTTGTGGTGGAGATTGGAATGGAGGTGGTGGTTCTCCATGGAATAACCACCTTCTTCATCCCAGGCATTCGAGGAGTGACTTGGGGAGAGAAAGGAGGAACTCTGAAGATTATCTTTTCTCTATGAAACCTTTGTTCCCTACTAAATTTGTTCTATGTATTTTCCATACTCTTTCTTCACGCTGTCTGTCCAGTCTCAAAAGATGAATCTTTCACAGAGAATGTGAAGATCATCGAAAGAAAAGGTAACCATATCTGACTTGGGTCGAATGGGAATGGTGGCACTCTCCACTTCAGTCTCTTCATAGTCAGATCCTTCGATGGGGAAGGGAGTCGTCTACAAGAGGGAATCATCTCTACTGCCTTCTCTCTCTCTCTAACCGTCGTAGGTGGTCTCGTCCTTATTCTCCTTCTTGTCGTTATCTCCACTGTAGTTGTTCTCCTTCTAGGCTGAAATTCGACCTTCACATTCAATCGATCGATTCTCTCTCACCGCTACCGTAGTCGGGAGTGCGGTAGTCGTCGTGGTAGGATCGGTGTCGGGAGCGTACTCCTCTGATTCCTGGAATTTTCAGATCATCAATATTTCTCCCGGTTTGCTAACCTCTTCTTCATCCAGATGTAATTCCTCTCCTGAATTTGTTCGTGCCAGTTTGGATTGCTCGTTCACAACTAGAACCTGGAATGTTCCTCTGTCAACCTCAATTTCATTGTCTCTTCTCTTCTACGTACCCTTCCATCAGGGAGTATATAATAACTCTTCTTATTCGTCGCGAATAGACTGAATTTCCCCTCCTTGGCCAATGGATGCTTCATATTGACAGCCTGGAGTTGAGAGACCAACTCGAGATCATCCTGCAATGCCATCCTTCCATCTTCACTATATCAGATGGTCTACCTTGGGTATCTTCTCATTCTTCTCCTCTCCTTCATTACAAGACGTTGGCTGACACTTCTTCGCCTTCGAGTCTCCTACAATGGAGATATCCTATCATCTCCATTCTCAATGAAACTCATTATCTCACCTCTACTATTCTTATTCTTCTTGAATTCCATAATGGCTTCGATAGCTCGTTTTCTCGTTCCAATCGAGTTATCTCCCACTGGAATGAATTGAGATTTAGGAGAACGGTTTGTGGTCTATTAGTATTTGAGAATCGTCTTTGATTCGTCGATTCATCACTCCATTGTACCTCCGACATCAGCTAGAATTCTATCTAGCTCTTGTCCGATGGAAGCTTCATTCACTGCATCAGAGACAACCAGATCTTCCACCTGGGAAGAGTTTATTTCCCTCAAAATAACTACCAAAATGGTGAGTGGTGAGACTGGCTGTCATGTACACTGGAATTCGAATAAAAAGATGAGAAGGAACGAACAGTCAGTCTCTCTTGCTTTAGATTGCTTGGGAGTGCGAACGTAAATAGATCCTCCTCCTGTAATCAATACCATCACTATCTTCCTCTCTACATATTCCTCATACCTTCTTGTTGATGGTGGCTACAGTAGTAGTCTGAGTCTTCTCTCTTGAGATGAATTGGAATGGATCGTTCTCCTTCCCATCCTTCTTTCTCTTCTCGATGGCATCCATCAATTCCCTATCCTCTTCATCGACAATCTCTTCATCCCTGGGTGGAGGGGGAGGGGTAGTGGTTGTCTCCCTCTCCTCCTCTCTCTCTTCCAATCTCTCCGATAGTTGCTCACTCAGTCTCTTCAATTCTTGCAGCAGTGTTTCTCTAGGCAACACTGCCAATTCATCGATGGAGAAGGCGGGAGAGATAGTGGGCGTGGCTTCCTGAGGGATCAAAGTGGGCGGAGTCAGAGTGGGTGGGGCGATGGGCGGAGATCGAGTGACCACTTGAGAGGCAGAATCACGATCGTAGAAGAATCGATTGCCTCCCGCGGGAAGAGAGAAGGTTGATTCCTGCAAGGAACGGAGGAGGATACAGGAATTGGGATAGTGAAAGCGATCCCAGTGAATGATCTTTGAACAATAAATTGTTGTTCTACAAGTTCATTCTCGTTGGAATGTATACCTTCTTGGGAAGTACTCTGGGAGGTCTTCCTCCTCTCACCGTCGTCGTCTCTGGAATCGCCGTAGTTGTTGTCGAAGGAGGATCGGGTGTCTGGAATGAAAGTGTTGAGTAAGTTATCACTCCAGCATCTCCCATCTCCCAATCCCCCTGGTATTTTATGTGATCTTGAGGTTGTTTGGGTGAAAATGTTCTTGTGTTAGCAATCAACTCAATCAACTCCATCACCTACATGTCTATTCTTCCTCAATCCCCTCGCTCTCAACGTTGTTGTCTCCGTCTCTTCATTGGGAAGAGAAGCGAGAGATCCAGAGTCAGATGAAGCCTCCTCAATAGATTCCATCATCATTAGTCGACTCTTGATCTTTACCTTGGGATGAAAATTAGGAATTATAGTGGCTGGACGACGAGTTCGATGAGGGAATCTAAAGAGATTACTTTATTCATTTGGAAACATTTCATTAGCAGCTTTTTGAAAGTTTGGGACGAATTTCGTGTTTTATCTTACCTCGTTGTAGGAGTCTCAGTAGTGGTCGTGACTGTTCTTCTTCTCTTCGTCCTCCTGGTAACTACTTCCTCCTCCTCCTACAGTAATCTCTTTCCCTCTAGTTACTGTATCTACCGTACCTCATCTCTTGGTTGGTTCTTATTCCTGTGTCTCCTTCTCCTCCTCAAAGGGGCAGCAGTGGGAGAGACAGGAGCCAGTTCTGCTGCTCTGAGACTGAATGAATGGAGTGATTATTCCATCCTTCGATCTCTCCATTCCCCATACCGTGCATGATACAGTTGTTCCAATTCAGTATCAGAAGCAGGTAGATGGTAGTTGGAAGCTATCTCGGCGTCGTATTCATAGTCTTCGGGATCCTCAAAGATCAAAGATCAGCGAGGATAGGTTTCCAATTCCTTACTACTACTCCTCTGTTCTGTTCAGTGATCGTCCTTCCATGGGAGAAGAGTTTCGGTCGCTCGCCCTTGTTCAACTGAAAGAGATCATCGTTGTATTCCTTCTCAACTGAGTCTTTCTCTCTCCACCCACTCTCAATTCTCCCTGTGGGTGCTTCTTCATCAATTCATGATCAACTTGCACTGAATCCTCCAATGATTTCAGTTCCTCGAGAGATGGAAGAGCCTGGAAGGAATTATCTTCCATCGAATAAACGAATACGACGAACCTTCTTATAACCGGCCGTAATCTTCTCTTCCTCTTCATTCTCGGGTATTTCCTCTTCTCCGTCATTCAAATCTTCCTCTTCTTCCATCAAATCCGACTGAATTCTCTCTTTCTCTCCTTCATTCTCCCCTCTTCCTCACCTCTTCAATCTCCTCCTTCCCTCTCTTTTTCATCTTCTCAATCATCTCCAATTCACTGGCCAATTCATCCACTCCAGTGTGTCTCTCTTCCCTCTCTCCCATCTGTACTGGTCCTCTCTGGAAGGATTACGGTAGAGACGACAGATCAAAGATCATCTCACGTGTCCATTGAGTGCCTTCTCGATTTCATCCAATTCTCTGTTCACTTCACTCAGATCTGCTCCTCTCTTCACTCTTTTCGTTCTCAAATGAGGTTCAGAAGATGACTGAAGATGGAGATTATTGACAAAGTGACGAGTTTGTTTAAATCATAAGAACGATTGAAGAGAGGAAACCTTTGTGATGAAGGGTGGCAGATGGAGGCTCTCCTTATCTTCCTCCTTCACTTTCCTCACTGTGACCATCTCTTCCTTCTTCTTGAATACTCTCTCATGTCTCATCTTCCCTTCAGTAGATAGAGAAGGTGAGATTACTGAGTGGAGACGAGAGAATCGAGATGAATCTCCCTGGTCATTAACATCTTCATTTTTGAATGTCAATTGAGCAGACGGAACCTTCTTGACTATGACATCCTTTTCCTCTTTCTTGAATAGTTCCTCGTGTCTTCTCTTCTCAGTCTCTCTCTTCTTCCTTCCATACACTGGTCTATAGTAGACAACCGGTTCATATCGAAGGATTGGCAATTGAGGCTGTTGGGGTTGAAGGAGAGGTTGAGTGAAGAATTGCTGAAGGGGTTGAAGAGCTGGTTGAGGAGGAGGAGGAGGGGGAGGGTAGTACTGGGGCTGCCTGAGAAATTGAAAATTTTTCAACTTGTGGAAGTTAATTAGTTGTATATGGCTCCATTTGATTGTTAACTGACGGGGTGAGAGTAGGATATATCTGGGGTCTATAGATGGGAGCAGCTCGTGCCACAACTGGAGGCTGCAACTGCAGAGACTGAGATGCTGCAGGAGACACCTCAATCCATTCATCTGTCTAGAGAGGGGGGGGGGAGAGATTACGGTACCTGGAATAGGGGCGGAGGCTGAGGGGCTGCCACTCTCGTGTCCACTAATATTCTGGCTGCAGCTGCTGCAGGGGTCGGACGGGTCGTACGGATGGAAGGACGGAGAGTGGGAGGATACGTGGATGATGGAGTGGAAGAAGGAGTGGCAGTAGGAGTGGGAGAGATGGAAGGGACGGGAGTGGTGGGAGATGAAGAGATCAACTGAGAAGAGAATGGAATTGGAATGATTGGAGATGATGAGGATACCTTTCTTCTTCTCTTTCTCAGTTTCTTCTTGATTCTCTTCACATCAATATCATCTCCATTCTCAATTAGATGACGCTTCTTCGGAAGTTCCTCAATACATATCGCTCACACTCATTTTAGATACATGTGATTCGCACTTTTGTGTTTGCAGCCCTCTTGTTTTATTTTTTCATTGATATTATGACCTTACCTTCTGTTTTACGTCGCTTTCTTCAGATGGAAGGAATGAGTTATCATGGGGTACTTTCTTGTACACTTTGGTCACTCGAGTTCGATCGTTGTCTACCACTCTCAAATGACTCCTTCATTCTCTCTTCATCACTGAAGAATCTCACCTCGCCACAGTCTTCGTGTATCCCACTATTCTCCGTGATGTCTTAGTGGCAGAATTATCCACTACAACTACTGCCTCATTGTGGGGAATCACCTGAAAAGACTCATTGCACCCTATTTTAGTAATTATAAGAGGTTCTTCCTTCTTGAAACACGAGTTATCACTCAAAGAAAAAATTCATAAACAATGAGAATTAGCAAGATCAAATGGATTGGGCATTTATGGAGGTTCCCTCAGAAGGATATGCCAATGACGTACCTTAATCTTAATCTCTTCTCCATCATCAGAATTAATCTGAACAGCTTCCGTGCTCTTCACTTCATCAACTGGATCAACTGGAAGGGAACGACGGGGGGTCGTTGATGGAGAGACTGTTGACGTCGAGGGAGTCGATGACCTCGTCGTTGAGGAGGGAGTCCATGGCTTCTTTGTCGTTGAGACTACTGCGGTGGTCGATGGAGTAGATGTCGTTGTCGTCGAGGGGAGGGAGGTAGTAGAAGGAGCAGATGGAGGAGGGGGAGAGGAGGTAGTGGTGGTGAGAGATGGAGTGGATTCTTCCACCAACTAGAATGGATTGGAATGAGAAAGGAATGGATATTCTCTCCTCACTGTTCTTTCTCCTTCATTGATTTGTCTCAGTGTTTCTTCTACTTCAGATTTCATTGCTCGAAGTGCCTGAAGATGAATAAATGCACTCCGTCAATAAAAGGACATACCGTCATGAGTATCTGTGCTCGTTCCATATCCTCTGGACTCATCTTCTTCTCTTCCTTTTTCTCCTCAATGGGAGTTATCACTTGAGAGAGAAGAGAATGACCAGGAAGGAAGGGAGATGTCTCTCCCATATCCAATTCACTTCCAATCTCAATTGGGGGAGGAACAGTGAACTCGGGGATGGAAGATCCCTTCTGAAAGACCAACCATTGAAGCTCACAAGATTCATTCAATAATAATCATAATAATAATAATAATAATAATAATAAATTGATTGATCGTACCTGATCATTCATGGATTCGGTCCCCCATGGAGTTCCTTGGATGGATTGACCAGCAGTGAGAACTCCAGCCACTTTCGGAAGATAAGGCAGCTGAGTTATTTCATTGTATTGAGCATTTCTAATCTCTGCATGCTTCTTTGTGACCGGATAGTAATTGATTGCAATGGTCTAACTTGAATCAGAATGGGTTCGGATGTTTCCACGATTGCTTGCAGAATCTCTTTGTTCGGAAGAGGAATCGGGATCTGAATATTCATTTATTCTGAAAATCTACCGAAAAATACTCCAAAATACTCACCAGAATAGGTTTATGTGTTGCATTCTCCAATTTCTCCACTTTCTTCTCGACTACAGCTTCTGTTGTCGTAATTGCAGCAGGGCTTGTGCTGGTCGGTACTGTAGATAACATTTTAGTTTAAAAAAGAACATTGCTTCTAACCTGGTTCGGACGTTGTTGTAGCAACAGTACTAGTGATTGGTGTTGCTTCAGTTGCAGCAGCGGTGGTTGCTGCAGCTGTCGCAGAGGTCGTCTCCTCCTTGGGGGAGACGTATCTCAATTGGGGTTCCTTCGTCCCAATCGACTTCACTTCTCCAATATCATCGAAGAACGTCAGACGAGCTTCTGAATGAAGAGACAGTTGTCGATCAAATCGACCTCTGATAAGGTGCATTCTTGCCAGTTGCTTGAATTACTTGGATGCTGTTTATGACCCCTCCCTCTCCCTTCTTTCCTTCCCCTTTGGCCTCTTCCTTTATCTCCCCCTGATTTGTTCCATCTTCTCAATTCACTCACTCATTACGCAATCATTGCAAAAAGAATGGAGGATCAGGGCATGGAAAGGGAAAGTGAAGAGAAGAAAAGAGAAGAGAGGAGGGGATAATGGGAAGAGATATTTGGAACTGATTATGCGGTTCCTTTGGGAAGAAGAATGAATGGGTGAGAAGTGATAAAAATCCATGCTTTTGAGAATTATGGGGAGACAAAAAAGGAAGTGGTGGAACGGAATGATTCATTAAAACAACATCTCATTTGTACGTGGAAAATAGCTGTCATGTGATAATTAATAATAATAAAGTGTAACTGACTCTTTGTATCTCCCTCATTCTCTTCACTCTTGGGTGCATTAAGCGCAACTAGTGTTTCCACTCTTTCGATCTCCACTTCCTCTCTGAAAAGTACAAACTTCGAAATTATCGTTCTCCTAGTCTGAAAAAAATTAATTTTCCAGATTATTTTTTTTTAAAATTTTCGTCTCTTCGACTCATGTATGTTAGGAGAGAGCTATGGGATAAATTTCTATGATTAGAATTGGATTTCATCGGATATCCTAATATTTGGGTGATATCCGACTAGACATACGGTATGGCTGCGACTGCTGCACTGAGCAGCAAAAGCAGAGAAAGAAACCGCATTGAACGGCAGAGGAGAAATTGCCTGAGATGAGAGAGAGAAGTCAGTCGAAGTATATCATTGGAGACCATTCAGAATAATATGGAGGAATGTTATAATGAACGATGATTGATGGAAAGATTGAAAAGACTAAAGACTAATTCTTACGACATGCAACCCAATGGCATGCATTCTCCTTTGATGGGAGAGATCCTATTTTGAAGGATCTCAGATAGGACATTAGATTAAATGAGCAGATAAAAACATCTCAGAAAGGACATGGTAGGCTAATTTGAATGGATTTAATTGAAACAAGGGAGTGTTCCACGGCAAATCATAGTGCCGGTTTGATAGACTTGAGAAGGAAGAGGGAAGGAATTAAATCGAGAGGAGGGAAGGAACTGTGGGAGGGAAAGAAGGGTCGTGCCATTGGGATGAATTGAGAACTTGATTTGACCCGAGGAGATCGAGGGATTACGCCGCCCCTCCAATATTCATCCCCTTTTTCATACCCATTAGTCAATTGAGGTGGGTGTCCATGCACTATTGATTTGTGGTAAACAAGAAACAGAAAAGTATAAACATTTTTTATTACCAATTACTATCACAACTAGAAATAATGTAGAATGAAACCAGTGACTGGATGGAAATCGAGTGAACTATCGAGAAAAGACTAGATAAGGATGGAATTATCAATCAATGGCAATCTAAATTATTACAATAAATAAAGTACAATCAGCTGAAAGTGAAGTGGAATAAGAAAGTCAGGGGGTGAGGTCAATCGATAATCAAGTGATTAGGGATACTGTATAGTAAAGCTCACAACAATAAACAGAGAGCCTAGAGGGGGTGAGGAGAGCATCATTACTAATGATTAGCGAAGATTGGATATATTAGAGATTACGGTAGATCGACCATCAGAGAGAATACAATAATCCCGTGAATCATACTTATATGAGAAACTGACTATGGTTATTAATGAGCTCACAATTTCACTAACACATATTAGAGCACATTATTGAAACAAGTGGGGTCAATCGATACACCAACCTACAGTACTTCCTGATAAGGAGATAGGGATACGGTATTAGGCCCATGCAGCCTTGATCGAGTTTCTCTTCACTATCCTCTTGCAGACATACGAACCAACAAAGAGACCAACCAGGACCAGACTGAAAAATGGAAAATTGGATTTCGGAGGGAACAATATTCAGCATTTATAAAAATTATGGCAATATTTTAATGCGAAAACATAGGAACTTTCATTTTTTTTGTCATAATTATGTATGATAAAATAATATAAAAAAAGTGTACTAACGTGATCAATCCAGTATCATAATCGTCCTTGAGGATATCGAATGTCCCTGAAGGGGTCAGACGAGTGTAGAACATGTCCATACCACACGCAAGCATCAGAGAAGTCGACTCCAGACCAGACGGGCTGAGATCAAAACAATGGACTATTCTAAAAGGATGACGCGAGACTAATAGTTCTCAATTTACAAAAAGCGGACAACTGACAATGCCTTGATGGTCTTGATAGAGTAGACACTCTGGTTGTAGTTAACCATATCCTCAGTGGCTGCAAACAATCAATTTATCTCAATCCAAGTATGGACATACCGATGGGAATCTCAGGCATATAGGGGACCATTCCTTCCTCTCTCATCTCTTGAGTGAAATCAACTGGACGAGTCGCATCCACGAAACGACGAGTCACCTGCAGAGAGAGAGAGAGTTACTATGAAAGAGAGAGAGAGAGAGAGATACATGACTACGACTCAAATCCTAGTCATCGATATGATTCTCATAGAAAGACTAGTTTTAACGGTAGATTCAGAATAGATTAAGATAGAGAAATGAGAAATATTGAGGACGAGGGAGGGGGGAGATACGTGCAAAATGGGCCTTCCAGCGAACTGTACAAGTGCCGTTTTAACTATTAAAATACCTCGAACAATCCTCCGAAGGGCAGTGCCATAATGAGTGATCGAGTAGTCGCTCCCTGCTCTGTAATTCAGCCATTTAGCACACATCCGACAATATTCTTTATCTATTCAGTAACCGTTTCTCCCTTCTTCTCTCCCCCCCCCCCTTCCCTACTATTTCCTCACCTGTCTCAGACACTCCCATCGCTTCAATTCCCTGTGAGAAGATGTAGGAGGCAACGATGGCCTTCGGTTGATGAAGAGTCGGAATGAGAGAGTCGAAACTGGATCAGATTGATCATATGAGGAAGAAGGGAGGAAGGAGAGAAAGGGGCTTACATATTGCTCTCGGGCAGTTCATCTCCCTCGTACATCTCCAGAATTCCCAATTCAGTGCGACGAGACTTCTCAGACCAGTATGAATACTCAAAGGGAATCCATCATTACTCCTCTTCACAATCAATATCTCCCACTACAGTACTTTCCAATAATGAGGGATTAACTGACTGCAACCCAGTGTTCGCAATGGACGAGATGGACGGGACCAGTGACCTTCGTGACTCGACCAGTGTGAACAATCTGATGAGGGGAATGAGGGATATCTATCACCCATCAAAGGCATTCCCGAGATTATTCAACATATTATGGGTTTTACTTATCATTGGAAGATAAATTGATCATATCAATACATCATGGTAAACCATTTGGAAATAGACTCACCTGTCCAGAGACGGAATCGATCAGATGGATGGAGAGAGTCTGACGGATCTGAACAGGAGGATTACAATTGATTCTCTCTTTAGTAATTGTGCGATGAACAAGCGATAATAAATAGTGATTTCTTCCTTCCATCTGACCTCATCTAGGGAAGCAACAGCGACTAGATTGGGATTGATGTACTTGTAGTGGACATTCCTGTCCAGGAGAACACGACCACGAGAGTGAACACGCTCTGACAACAGGGGAATGGACTCTCTCTTTCCAACCTCAACCAATAGACTACCATCCATCTATACGGGAACGATATACAATCTCCAAATTTGAAACCACCGAGTAGTTTTTAGTGTTTTGTGTGTGTGTAAAAATATACACTCTGAATCTAGACTACGAGATGGAGAAGAAGAAGAAACAATAAAGATACGAGTGGGTGGTTTCCCTTGGACGATGATTGCCTTCTCGTCCTTCTCAAAGGAGAGATCTCCACTCCATCTCTTAGATTGAGATCCCACTCCATTGACGATAGACAACTCAGATCCCTCAAGGGATCCTGCAATCCCAATCTTTCCTTCCCCTCCTTCATCTACCGTAATCTCCATGGACTACCGTACTCCTCACCAGTCTCTGGATCGATATCCATCACATGGAGAGGCATCGTCTTGAAATCAGAGGGAAGCTCGGGTTCGAAGACAACCTACAGAGTGGAGCAGGTTTCTTTTCTATAAGAGTGATTTTCCATCTCGTTTTTTTTCAAAGAAAATTACATAAAATCATGATTACATTTTTTTTTAAATGACCGAAATGTCCCTCATCGAATGGAATTAGAGCAATTCCCAATCAAAAACTTTGAACGAGATAAAAGAATATGTGGAGTATGAAGATACCTTTCCACTCTTGAGAATGACAACGAGAGGATGGATATGTTCATTGATCTCCTTGGGAAGGATATCCACTCGTTTGACTGGAGGAGTACGACGGGTTGAGAGAAGCTGAACAACGAGACAATTCTCCTACTAGTATGATAGCTGAATGCTTACCTTTCCACTCATGGGATCGAACGAGACCAGAACTGTCTCCAAAGACTTCTGCAAGGGAATTCCATTGATCAATACATCAATACCAAATACAATCGATAATATGAATCTGTGTGGATACTAGAGTAATGTCTCTCCAACCTTATCCTTGTACACAGCAGTGGCGATAGGATAGAGTCCCGGATGGACGGCTGTTCTCTGCATGTACACTGGCACCTCAACCACATATTGTCACTACTTCATCTCACCATCAAATCGACATCCATCTCTTATTCAGAATCCATCTCATATATTTGCTTCTATATCGCATCCCATTAATTGAATGATACCGTCTCTTCCCCCAATTGGCTCTTGAGAGGGGAGAAATGGGTGGATCCCTCATCCACATTCAGTCTCCATACCATACGACCATCCGCATTGTCCAGACCGTAGATTACTCCCTGTAATTTCTCCCATTACCTCAATAATAACATTTTCTTTCATTCCCATTTTGTCCACATACCGTACAAACACCAAATATCTCATTGAGCCTCACCTCTAGAGTAGTGAGCAGTACTAGCTTTCTGGTGTTGAAGAAGTCTCTCTCGAAGGGTTCACTGCGGGTTGCCCTGTAATCAATACATTCAGTTACAGTAACTATTCATGACCACTGACCGTACTCCATCCTGTTTCCTGATTCTTCCCAGAATCTCGGCCAGATTTCCACTGCGACCAAAGGAGAGAGAAGAGGAGAGCGCAACGAGTTGATGGGAGGTCTCAAGGGAGGAGATAAAGATCAATAATGGAACTTTAATCATACCATAATCGCCCATCTCTTGACTTGATGTGCCTGAGTGGTCACTCGACGGATGAATGCACCAACGATTCCCACTGCAAAAGACACACCCATTACAGTAATCACAACTAAATCGATAATCAATCTCTAAACAACATACGATCTCCTCCTTCGAATTCGCTCTCGATGGAGGCTTGCAGTTCAGACAGAGGAAGATCCAGCATCTCCGCCTAATAATCAAAGGGTGAGGGATTGGAAAGGAATAATTCCCTCCCTACCGTACCTTGCTCACTCTTGCCAGTGCCTCTTCACGTGTCCATTCGATGAATGGTTCTCCTGCAACGAACGCTACCGTGATCTAATAGATCAATACAGTAATCATCAGACTACCGTACTCACCCGTCTGTTTCACATCGAGTACGAGACTCTCGATTCTACAGTCGGTTGAAACTGCGACGATTTGGAATTCGGATGGAGAGGAGGATGAAGGAGAGGAGAGAAGGAGTGAGGAGATAGGGACACGGGAGGGAGAAGAGTGGAGAGTCGCCTCAATATGATCACACTACTATTGATAGTACGGTAGTGGGAATGGTGGATACCTTAGCCAGCTGTGATCCCTTTTCCAATTGGTAGACTGCCAGATTGTAGATGGAATGGGCGACCACTACGACTCCCTTCTCACTATCTCCATCCACAGAGACTCCCTCGATGGAATCAACTGCCACTGGCAGAGATAACACCTGCAATATCCTCCTTCGTTCAAAGACAGACGATACAGTATTACACAACATATGCAATTGAGATGGATGATACCTTCTTGATCTCAGTTCCCTTCAGTTGGAATACCGTCGTCTCGTCCTCTCCGACCACAGCGATCGTATTGGAGATGGAGAGGAGACGGAGAGTACCCGGCTAAATAGTCAATGGATTAGATAGTGTAGAAGGGGTGATCAAGGATCATTCATCTCTTGCCTTGGCAGTGATCGTGGTTGATTTGGAAGAAGTGGAGAGGGGAAGAGCAGTTAGAGATCCAGAGGAAGAGAGACACCATAGAGTCTCACGAGAGATAAGACATCTCAAAAAGAAGAAGAACGTAAGTCATAATGGAAAAGAGGCTCTTCTTTCGAAGCCCAGATCGGCCCAAAATATCCTCTATTCAATATCTTTTTTCATTTTTGATATTTCGTGTCATGTTGAACGGTCTGAATGAGTAAGTGAGAGAGCGAATAGAGAGAGAACAAGAGGCTTATCTAATTGATCATTACCATCCACTCGTCTCCCCATATAAAAACGCCTTTCCCGCTCTCCTTCCATCAGTCCAGGCGCTCTCTAAACTGAGGAGAGCGCGGGGAGCCTTCGCCCCTGTGGACTGATCCTCCCTCCTCAAGAGAGGAGGAGGGGAGAGGAGGGAGGGAATGGCCATCCTGGGCCGATCTGGGCTTCGAAAGAAGAGCCGGAAAAGAGTGAGTACCTCTCTGAATCGAACCAATTGGCAGAGATGGAGACTGATCCTTCTGAGGAGAGACCAGATGCATCGATTGGAGTCAGAGTCACCTGAATGGTCAATTTAGACTTATTATGAACAGAGAAATTAATATGAATATTTATACCTTCTGTCCATTGATTCCAGTGACAAGGACGAGTTCAGATCGAAGAAGGGATGAACCAGAGCCAGTGGAGGAACCAGCAGCCATTGTGGATACACGAGACCAGTCACTCCAACATTAATCGTTAAATGGAATGGAATCTATTTAATTCGAAATTCATAACTGCATCGAGCTCCTCTTGGAGACTTCTTCTCGATTCAATAATCATCGTTCAAGAAAGGGATCGGTACCTCTTAGTGATGACTCCCTTCCATGAGTAGCTCGTGATATCGCTTCCCTCTATTCCATAGATGGTATTTCCAGAGACGACTGCTACTAGATCTCCCGTCGCTCCCACGGAGACACTACAATAACACCAACATTCATTTATTCACTCAGAAAACCGTAGCATAAATAATCGATAATGAATTGTGACAGATTCCCGAATGCCGCGATTACAATCTTCCTTGCATACTAATGGGTACCTGGTAGAGGGAGTATCACTCAGCCAAACACTCCATCGAAGGCCTCCCTTCATCTTCTCCCATGCACGCACTGATCTACCATTATCGGTTACAGTCACCATAACTGAAAGGACTCATTGGAACAATCAATGGAACATCAAAAACGAAGCGATTTTCTAAGCAAACGAAGCTCACGCTGCTCTGTGGTGGCAAAGGGAATGTCATCAGTAGTGTTTTTCTCTTGGAGTCGACGCCAAGCTAGAAATTGTACAATTATGAGGGCTGTGATATTAGCTAAACGAACCGATTTCTCCATTATTCAAAGAAATAGCAGCTACTGCCTGTTCCTTAGAGGTGAGGAGAATGTTGTCAATCCTGCCACCTCGAGACCTATCGAGGCTGACTTGAGTAGGGCATCCGACGAACCTCTGCCTCCTGAAAGCAAGGATGTTTTACCTAACTCCATTTCACATGATTGAATGAAAGAGGGACTCACCAGTCAAACTTTCCGACTTGATCTTCAAAAAGTGCGAGGACTGGAGAAATTAAGAGAAGGCATGGAACGAGATGTATCCAACCCATCTGAAAGAGAAAACTCAGGTGACAATTGATCGAATAACGATAATAATCAATAAATAAATAATATTTTAAATATTATCCCGGATATTTTGCGTGTCGTTTATTACGGTATGATGCAGATTTGTGTGTGGCAAGTGCTCCTTCGGAAACCTCGGAAATTACTTTTGAATTTTGCGCGATTTTTGTGTCAATTTCACTCGCGAAACGCGTTTAATTAGTTTATTAGTAGTTATACCAATACTTTCTCTTCCAGAAATGCCGCCCAAGAGAAACGTCAAGACCAAGTCTCAGCAACCCTCACAGGCCGAGGAAGCGAAAGTAGAGGAGACCAAGGAGGTGTCAGAGGAAGAGAAGATGGAAACCGAACAGGAGACTGCACAAGAGGCCGCGGAGGCCGCTCCCAATGTCGATTCGAACACCGAAGAAGAAAAGATGGAGGACACTGAAGGAGACGCCTCAGCAGAGAGCGTGAGTTATTTGATAGAATGTTGGGACAGTATCATTGTTTTGTATTTAGAAAGACGAGAAGGAGGATGAGGACAAAGTAGCGCCACCGAAAAAGCGCGGAAGGCCGGCTAGAAGAGACCCAGCACCTCCTAAGGTACGTCAGTTCGATTTTGACCTTGTATAGTTCCGTTGTTAAGGAGACTGAGGTTAAGACGGGCCGTGGTCGCAAGAGGGAGAGAAAGTCGAGTGAAGGAAGTACTGGAGGACCCTCTGCACCTCCTACACCCTCAAAAAAAGGTTTAGATCTTCTTGAGACTCAATTCAAATTAAACTTGTTTCAGCAAAGGCGAAGGGACTAACTCTCTCATGGGAAGACTTCATTAACAAATCTAATGCAGGAGACCGAGTTCTCTCTTGCGGTAGGCGCCATTTCTTTCATATATGAATTGTCGATCTCTGATTCAGGCGAGGGCGAACAACTTGGTCATCCGGGTCGCACAACTACTAAAAAGCCGAGAAAGGTGGACATCGTCGAAGAAGACGGAATGAAGATCATGCAGGTATCTATCATGGATCATAATACGACTGAGTCTGGTTGTTTAGGTGGTCGCTGGAGGTGTTCACTCCCTACTCCTCACCGATGACAATCGCATCTTTTCCTGTGGAATCAACGAGAAGGTTGGTCTTGTGAGGGAATTGTGCACAAAAATCCTTTATTGCAACTGGATTCTTCTATCAATTGCTTATTCGTTAGTAAGGGTTCTTCAAATAGCAATAGGCGATCTCTCGTTTTCGGTCTCTCGAAAACTTCTGAGGGACTGAAATGGGATATTCGGTAAAATAATTTATGATTGAGCCAACCTTTCCACTGAAAGTATTTCCTTCATCGACACTTCGCTCTCTTCTCTCCTGATTTCTCGATCTCTTGTTAGCCATTCTATCCACTCTCTTTTCCTTTCTCGATCCATCATCACCTCTTCTCTTCTTGTCTCTTCTCGAGAAGTTTTCCCCATCTTCTTTCCAGTGACTGATCGTGCCTCTTTAGTACTAGTAGTAGTCTCTCTCTCTCTCTAGTGGTATCCTTGCCCCTGTGCATGCTTCCAGCTACAGTATACTCTCCATCAAACAACTTGTTAATCTTGATGGATTCATCCTTGTGTTTCATGTCATCCGACGTCGGGGGTTGGGGGTTCGACTCTGACGTAGAGTTCATTGATCCGGACTGAATAGATTGGGAATGAGTGACGTTTAGTGACGAGTTCCTTGCTCTTGTTGGGTTCCCGACTCATGTTCTTAGAGCAGAAGAAGAGTATGATAGGGGATAAGAATGGTAGAAGGAGAGGGAAGAGAGAGAGGAGAGAGAACATGGACGGCTGAACCGAGTGAGAAAGTGAACCAAAAATGAGTGAGGAGAGAATGCACTTTGATAGAAGATGTGTGAATGAATTAGAACTTGATTTCGTCCAATTTATTTTATTTTCTAATCGCAATATTGGAATGGATTAACTTTGCAGGGTACAGTACCCGCGGAAGGAGTGGAGAAGGAGGGATCGACTGATGAATTCGCTCAGATCAAACTGGCTGATCTCGTCCACAACTTTGCCGATGAGCATGGAAAAGTGAGTCATTGAGTATTAGTGTTGTCAACCCATCATTAGCATCGTCTTTGGGATGGGATGGGGGGGGGGGGAGGGATGGGATGGTATGGGTGATTGCAGGTGGTGATGCTCACTGCGGGCGCTTCCTTCTCTGCTGCCCTCACTGATAAGGGATCCGTGATCGCATGGGGAAATCTGAGGGTCAGTCTGCTCAAGTCTAGTTGATGATCTACCTGTTATGACAAAGATTTAGAGTTTAAAGATGTTTAATTGATGGGGATAAGTGTTGTGAGTTGAGGATCTATCTGGAGAGATCAACGTGCATCCTCTTCTCCATCAGATGAAAGAGGGGCCAGTGGTGATCATCCACAGGAAGAACAAAGTCATCGCCAAGGTGAGGCTGGAGAGAGTCATTCACTCACACCATCAATAGTCCTATCAATCAATTATCTCTTCGCAATTGTTCTCGAATAAGTGGTAATTGGAGCTGTTTGGTAACCTTTATTGACACTTGGGCTGTGCAAGATTGCCTCTCTCTCCTTGCAGATTGCAGCAGGTGAGAACCATCTGGCGATGCTCTCTCACGACGGACATCTATTCACATTCGGAGATGGATCAATGGGGCAATTGGGAAGAACCACCAGGACTGGAACCATCAGAGCACGTAGGCACTATTCAATACATGAGAGGCCTATGGGATGACATTCTGCTTTGTTTCATTTGATTGGATCTTGGTAATATTATGATTGACACATCATTTCATTTGTTTGCAGGGTACATGGTAGATGGATCGGGCGATGCTCTCCAAGTGAAGGTACTCGATAAGAAGTACAAGGAGCTACTCTTCAAGGTCAGTTTGTACCTTATCTCTATCTCTAGCTTATCCTTTATATTTCTATCTCTAGAAAGGTGAACTGATGATGAGAAGGAGTAGGCTTGACCTTTCTAGAACAGTTGAGAAATTAAATCCATCTTGGAATTTCCAGATTGGAAAATTATTCATTGGTCTGGAATTCTCACTTCTTCAAAGATATGGAATTTCTTTTTTTTTTTAGAAAAAGTCAATCACACCTTTACTGGTCTAGTTTCTCTTCTATCTAACCCTATTGCCCCCCCCCCCCCCCCACCCCTACCACTATGGCGTGAAACTGCTTGGCTTGTGCTCACTTACGAGTCATATATCTGAATCCTCTCTTATTCATCGTTCATTTGTCTATACTATTCATCCCAACTCGTGAGCGAGCATTAACATTAGTTATAAACATCAATAACACTGTAAGATTCTACTCATTCCCATGCAGGATATCCATGCAGCTGGATACTGGACTGCTGCCATCTCAGTCACTGACATTGTCTACACCTTCGGACTCAATAACTTCTGCCATTTGGGAGTTCCGTTGAGTGAATCATTGATGGAGGAGGACGAGCAAGGTGAGCAATTGATGAGTAGAGGATTCATAGATGAATCTCATTAGGCTCATTATCCTTGTGTATGATCAATCTGTTATTACACATTCGTATATGTTTTGGAAAGGGTTAGCTTCAAATATGGTCCAAGAGAATCATATAAGTATGAATATAATTTGTTCAGCCGCTGGTGGAGACGGTGCCCCTCAGGGAGACGAGAGAGACTTCAAGGTGAGTACTGTAGATGGTATACTGTACTTATTGGGGATTCTTCATGGGAAAGTTGTCAAAATATGTGTGTATGTGTAGGTGTGCAAGCCGACGGAGGCGGGTGCGTATGGAAAGAGGAACTACACCCACATGGCAGGAGTACAACACATCGTGGCACGATCCGCTGATGGTATCCTTGCTACTCTTATTTATTGATGTATCGTCTGAATTATCTACGCTAAACGTTCTATTGGTGTGATATACAAATGAGGCATAGATGGTTTCGAGATAGATGATGTATCATTGGAATAGAAGATTGAGTAGGGAAAGTGAAGTGGTTGTGATTGCAGGAGAGGTATTCGCCATAGGAAAGAACACAGACAATGCCCTCGGATTGGGAACGTGGACTGGAAACGATGACAAGGAACATTGGAGATATACCACACTCGAGAAGGTGGAGAAACTACCTGGAATTGTGAGTATCATTCTATCAAGCCATCTATAACTTTTAGTAGAGACCAGTTTGTCGACCCTATAATTGATGGAATCGGGAGAATGAAATGGATGATAATGAATGATTTGAGATGAGTGGATGCTCTGCCAAGCTGGGTGCGTCCATCGCATGGAATGAAGAGGGAAAAGCATGGGGATGGGGATGTGATACGAGTGGACAACTAGGATTGGGACTGAAGGATGATGATGAGAAGGTGAGCAGAGCAGTGGTTACTCACGCATTCTCATGATGCGTGAGTGTGTTTGTGGGATTGGATAGATGTGAATCATGAGTGAGTGTCAGGTGGTGGGAGAGCCCTCTCCAATCTCATCTGCCCATCTGGAAGGATACAAAATCATCTCCGTCTCTGTGGCTGACAATCACTCCCTGTTCCTGGCCAAGAAGGTGCAGTAACCTCTTTCCCTCTCCCCCTACTAGACGATCGATAATCAGCTGTGCACTTCCTCTTCATATTGTTAGTGGTGGACTCTGATACTCAATCACCAAACTGTATCATTGACTCTTATCATCTCTTATCACCATTTAATCTCAATTTAGTTTTCATCTCACCCCATTTTCTCACCTGCGTTTTTTCCTCTAAAACTGTTCTAACATATTGGTTGATGTAATTGCTGGATGAGTTTTGTCTTTGTCTGGATGGATTTCCATCATGAAAGACGTCTCCATTCACAATTCCTTTGTTGAAACCAACCACTCTCGTTGTTTGAGTCCCAGAGTAGGTTTACTATTTCGTTTATTTATTACTTGTTCTCACATAGGTTTCTTTTGTCCATTCGAAACTACTATGAGCCAATTCACCCACCAAACTCGTTATCGATTGTTTCCATCTTTGTAATTGTTGATTGTCAATGGATAAATGATCGCTTAGAAGTATCGATGTTGGCATCTGGTCGCAGGTCCGATAAGTCCGCTTGGAAATTTGTTTGTTCCTCACATTAGCTATTCTTAGACTAGCATGGGAGTATTGTTAAGACACCACGAGTGATCTAAATAACACTCATTATTATGTATTTGTCGGTCACAAACACTACAAAATCACTTGAATGTGAATGGGTGAATACTGTCTATCGAGATTTCTCATCCTCTAACCCCCTCCCCTCCCCCCACCATTTCATCCTAGTCCTCCCTCCCTCCCCCCCCCCCCCTTTCCCCTCCGCGACCTCTTCCTTCCCCCCCCCCCCCCCCCCTTTTTCCTCTCCTGTACGTGTCTTCATTCATTGCATCTTCGGCCCTTCAATTTCCTCTCCAATCTTCACTTCTCAGCTCCATTTCATTCTTCTTTCTTCTTCATTTCGAGATGCAACTCAGCTACGTCAATTGAAAGGCCGCGTGAGTATTTTGACGTCGTCTTTCGATCGGATGAAACATGAGAGGAGAAGGTGAAATATTGATGATTTCCCTTGTTAGAAGGGAAGTATACAAAGAGCAGGAGGGAGATGATCAGAAGGAATAGAGAGAGAGAGGCACGGCGTTTTGCATGGGGTGAGCGAGAGAGGAGAGAGCGGTCAGGGGAATGGCGAGAGAGCATGCAAATACGAGAGAGTGCGCAAAGGTCTCACCACGAACTCCCTTGGCGTTTTGCCAGCAGAACGCCGTGAGAGGGTCAGATAGATTCCATCGGTTGTGGGATGGGGTTGGCAAGGATTCCCGACTAGGAACTATTTCCACGTATGGCGTAGAGACTGTGAGGTAATTGATGTGATTGGAGTCTAGAGAGGAGCGGAGAGGCGAGAAGGAAGGATTGTCTGGAGAACGGGAAGAAGAAGGGGAAGAGGGAGGGGGTCTAGTCAACATGAACTATTTACCCCCCCCCCCCCCCCCCCCTCCCCTCCCGCCTACTGCATTTCATTCCGAGAGGAACGAGCGAAATGAAGGTATCAGTGGTTGTGGAGGACTGTAGTCGTTGAGACAGCTATGGATTCTTATGCTTCCTCTAGTATAGACGCTCTTTCTGATGGAGTTAAATATTTGAAAATATCTCGGGCTCAACGACGTGACGTTTTCATTAGTAGCCAATGCTCCTCTCTTCTATCCAAATAGGATTGAAGGGGTCAACGTCTTTGCACCTTCAACATCAAATAACTCTCATCCATGCACTATTCCTATCTCAATCCATCCCTTACTTCCTATCCCTCATTCAATCTTATTAGACGAGCACACTCTTCATGTTCACTACAATCTTCTCAGTACTTCTATCTAAGATATTGTTTCATTCACTCCCTATCTCTTCTATTCACAGTATCCCTATCATAACTGATTCTCATCTCTCGATTGGTCCATTCCATTCCATATCCTCTGAAAGATCAGCTGGTCACTCTCATCTCTTTCCTATCTGGGATCTCTTTCTTCCCTCTTCTCACAAGAATGGCAGAATCTCCTCCATTCAAAGGCGACACATTTTCTAATTGACGAGGGTCTCCTCTCTTTCTTTCTCTTTCCCTTCTCAGTCTCTCCATCTGAGATCTCTTCTCATACTCTCCGTCCTTCCTTCCTTTATCATCCTTCCTCTTCCATCTCCACCAGGAATGGCTATTCGAATACGGAGTACTCCTCTAATCAAGACTCCATCTACTGATCGACCATCTATTCATGGAGAAGAAGGGAAGACGAACTCAAAACCAGATATTAAACCAGCCCCTCTACACACTAAACTACACGCTTCCAAAACAGTGAGTTGACTCCTTCCGAATACCGTCCTTCATCTCATCTTCATTAGTATCTCTCAATGATCTCTCCCCTCTTCTCCCTCTCTGATCGACCATTGGTCTTCTGTCTCTCCAATTGTCTGATGGGAGTGTTGATGGGAGGCTATTTTCACCCCCGGAGGAAAAGAGAAATGGAAATCGGAGTGAAGGAATGACAAATAGGCGGAAGTGAGAGGAGAGAGAGAGATGGTGCAAGGGAGGGAACAGACCTATGATCATGGGTCTTCGTCATATTTACTCGTGGCCTACTTGCCACTCAATCCTTCCTTTCTGGTCACTTCGCTGTAGGAAACTGAAATTTGCATTCATTTTCGAAATTCGAGTGGGAGTATTTGGACTAAATTGGATGGGCTACACGTTTTCTGTTTTGACAAAGTGGACGGATATTCAATTTCGGAGATTCTAGTAGTTGTTGCGGAGAAGTGAGGGAAATCACTCGAGAACTCGCACATTTTTTTGCTTTTTGAAGATGCTTTTCTTCAATTGCAAATTTCAAGCGCTGATGTATCCCATTTTGAAGGGGCGGAAGGTGATTGGATAATAGATAATTGATCGTCTCTCCATTCCCTTTTCCATCCTAGATATCCTCTCATCTCTCCTCTCACCTTCTCTATCTCTATTCTGATTCTCAATTCTTTCTCAACAGATCCTTCCTTCCTCTCATCTCATTCTTCTTCTCCCCTTATTCCAAAGGGAGTAACTCCCTCTTCCTTTCAACCTACATCTGCACTTACCTTCTCCTCAATCTTCTCACACTAAAATTCCCGGCGCTTTTTTCGTTCCTTTCTTATGCACTTGATTTACTTCGAAATGTTAGACCGAGAAAAAATAGTATGTGCGACTCAGATGTTGTTTACTTTTCGTGCGGGCATATTTTCACTATTTTTCATGCATCCCCTGAATAACCATTACGATTGCTTAGTGATGACGGTAGCTATCTTATGGGCGGAGGATCGAGAGTGCAGAATGGAACAGGGATAGAAGGAGAGTTGTCAAAACAAGAGGGTGCCTGAGGGTATGAAATGGTCTATTTAGTCTCTTGCTCATCCCGATGGTTTTCTCAATATTTTCACTCCATCCAGTTCCCTTCATTCACTCGCTCAGACAGTACCATACGTCCCTTGTCCACTTTCCTTCCCAGTGCAGGAGGAGAAGGAGGAGAGTAGATGGTGATTGATATTGGATGATCAAATGATGCACGTAGCACATTCAATCGCAACCACTAATCATCTTTCGAGATTACGAATGATAAATAGTGGACTGGGAAGGGTCTTTCCCCCTCCCCCTCCTCCTCTCCTTCTAGTAGATCAAAGCGTGTGTCTCTCTCTCCTCTCTTCCATTTGACTCCTTGCACACCTTCTCCTCCTCTCTGACAATGCCAGTCTCGTCTCCATTCCCTCCTTCTCTCCATTCAACGTTCGTTCAGAGGGAAGGGGGAGGGAGGGGGAGGAGGGAGGGGGGGGGGAGGGGGCTGTAAAATCGAGGGACTCCCCATAATGTTTCAAAACACACGACCGACTCTTCAGAGGATTGAAGAAAGAGATTCCACGTTTTTTTTCGGTCTAGTGAATAAGAAAAGCCATAATTAAAGTGGGATCGCGTGTGTTTAGCCCACAATAATACTTACTCACTCCCCTCTCTCCTTATCTCATTTCCTTCTTTCAGATGGACTACCTGGGGATAAACACTGAGGACGACTCAAGTATGGCTGGATCTGATCGATCTTTCGTCGAGAGAGGGTAGAGCCCCACTTTATTTTATTCTAGAAGTTTCAGAAAAATGAAAAAAATTCCCGTGTAAACATTCAAACATGGAAAATATTGAGGATCAAAGTAGTGCTCGGTAGTACATCAGCAGTGTTGTGATCACCTTTCATCTCCTTTCATATATCATTTCACTCCCTTGTGCAACCTGTTTATCTCCCTTGGGGGCTCAAATATTCGGTCTCTGCTGGTCTCAGAAGGGCCACAACATATTATATTACCAGATGGAAGAAGGTTATGAGATGGAGGCACCAAACTGAGAGAGGGAAGAGTGAGCATTCCTCATTCCCCCATTCAAGAACTTTCCATTATTAGGTAGTTAATATTGATTTGAATGAATGTTCATGATGGTCCAGTAGTGGATGAATCTTCTTCTCTTCACAAGGGATAATCCCTCCTCCATTCAGATTCTCTCGATCAGCAAGGAAGAGATCATCAGTGAGGATGTTCTATGACGAGAGCTCCCTTCAGGACAGAAAAGCGGTCAGTCAATTATATTTATGTAAATCAAACGAACATATAGTTATGCAGAAAAAACATGTATTTACAGAATAGTATGAAAACTGATAATGAAAAGATTGATTCATCACGTGGTTATCGAAAACCTTCTCAAAATTATCTGTTGGTAAACATTAATTATATTTCCGTCTCGAAAAAGGGAACATTTCCAAGTGTTGTGCACCTCTAATCCCGGTCGTCTCTCTAAATGAGAGAAAGGAAGGGAAAGGGACGTCAATCCCAGAATGGAATGGATGCTCACTAGATATGACAGGCCTCTTCCTCTTCTCTCCTTCTCTACTCTCCAACTAATTGTTCTACTTTAACAATCAAGTCTCTCCCCGTCTTCTTGCTCGTCTCCTCCTCCGTCTCTTCTTTTCCTTTTCTACGCTCTCACCAATTTCCTCCTAGTTCACAATGAGACTAACTCAACCTCTTCTTCTATTCTTGTCTCTCATTCCATCCTCTTCTTCGTCTCTTCTCATTTCTCAATGGGAAGATGTCATCACATTGATTAGTAGGTCACAGTCTACTTCATTCGATGTCTCCTTCTCTTGGTCCTCCGTACTCAGTAGAATTAGACTAGTCTTTCCCAATCCCTTCATCCACCCCCGACCTCCTCCTCCTCCCATCCCCTCCTTCGTCCCCTCCGATTCCTCCTCCTCTTCTGACTTTCGATCTCTAACAGGTTTGTTTTCTCCTCTTTTTCTCCCATTTGATTGGCATTTAATCGAAAGAGCAAGCATTACTAACAGCCCATTATTCCATCTGGAGACTTCCTCCATCATCTATTCCAACTCAGTCCATCTTTATTGGACTGATCACACGTCTTTATTCGTCCAATTTTTTATTTGTGATTAGCGCACTTCTTCAAGCCTCTCCTTCATCTATTTGGTCCCTTCTTCAGACCTTCAATAGATAATAAGTGTTTCCTGGTCTTTCCAATAAACTCTCCAGTTATTGCTTATTTTCTCCGTCTATGGAATTTTGTGTGGGTGTTTAGATGGATCCTGTTAGCTGAAGTTCTCCCTCTCCTTTTCAATATCAACTCTTTTTGTGTCTTAAATTCTCTCCCAGAATAGAGAGACGTCTAAAACTTCTCTTGCCTCTGTGTGGATTAGTGTAAGATGGAGCAAAATATTTAGGGTTATGAGGGTCCTCTCGACTTCTTTTCCAACTCTCCATTCCCCTTGTTTCCAATCTATCTTTCTCTCTCCTTTCTCATACAATTCGGAGACCTCTCTTCTTCTCACATTTCATTCCACAATTACGTCTGTGATTCCACTATCTCCTCTCCTTTCAACTTCCATCTTCATTCCGTCCATTCCTTCTACTCTCATGCCAATTCACACTTCTATTTCTCTCTCTCTAGATTATTAGGCTTCTTCCATGGTTGATTAAATTGTTGGAACATCTCTTCATTCTGTTATGGTATGGATATGGTTATTCGTCCCCATTCTATTCCTTCTTCCAATTCTATCACTCCTAATGGGTATACACTCCCTTCTCTCCTCCATCTCCGTTCCTTCTCGGGTAGGTATTCTCCCCTTCCTGTTCTCTCCTTCCTGCTCTTCCACTTTCTTTCAATTAGTTCCTTCGTCTTCCCATATCCTCATTCCTCTTCACTCCATTCACTTGAACGACTGAACTCAAACGACGAAGTTCACTCTCACGTCACTTCTATCCTGTACACATTGTTTTATTTTCACAAAGAAATTATGCGAATTAGAATAATGTATTATTTATTAGAGGTCGAATGTATCTCTCCTCTCCTCTGACCTACCTCTGCCCTCATCTCTCTCAATTCGTGATGTGAAATAAGGGACAACAACTATAATATTCGGATGTATCTCAGACTCAGAGACAGTTATCCATCCTCCCTTCATGATGGAATGTTCCTTCCTTCTCCCATTGACATCTCCCTCCTCCTCCTTCCTTCTTCTGACATCATCATTCCCTCCTCGATGGCTACTCTCATCCTTTGGATTACACATCGAGAGTTCGAAGTGGTGTCTCATGTCATGGATGGTCTAGTCTTCCTCTCTCTCTCTCTCCTTCTGCCCCTCTCTCTCTCTCTCCCCCCCCCTCTCTCTCCCTCTCTTTCTCTTTCTCTCTCTCTCTCTTGATTCCCTTCGGACTGCCTCTAATCTCAATCCGATCAATCATCATCATTCATCATCTCTTCTCTCTTTCTTGTCTCACACTCATCTACAACGACCCTCGTGTTTACAACCAGAGTTAAAGAATGAATTTTGATCGTTCATAGGTCTTGTCGTATTCACAATGATTATTTGATGATAAGGGTAGCTATATCTGAACTGATCACGCTATCCTCTCCTCTAATATCCATTTGTCTCTCTCTCCCTCAATTCCCTTCTCCCATCAATTCTTCATGATCATCTTCATCTTCTTCTCATTTCGTGTCGTTTCTCATCCACTCCCTCACTTCCGAATATTTACTGTTAACCCTCACGCATACTCTACAATCTCTTTCTCTTATTTGATCGTGTTCTGATAATATATGGAAGGATTGGACTTGACTTGGACTGATTCAGGGATGCGTAGGAACAACTACTGGAGCTCATTGAGGAGGTCAGGAGATGTGGCCATTGCCATTGGGGCTACTACTGCTGTGAGTGAGGAGAGAGAGAGGGAGAGAGGGAATGATTAGGGAGGGGAGGGGGGGGAGGAGGGGGTGTAGGGGGAAAGGGGGGGGGGGACTGCCCATCTGATGCCCATCCATGATCTATTCTGAGAGGAGAGAGAACTGCCATTCCTCTCTCCTCCTCTCGTTCACTCTCAATATTTCACATATCAGATTTGTGACATCTCAAAGGTCGGAAAAATGATCGAAAAGCGGAGGGGAAAGGACGGAACTGCTCAGGAGTATTGAGAATGGTGGGAGGATGATGGATTGAAGAGGGGACTAACTTCCTTCTGATAGCCCTCTCTCTCTCTCTCTCTCACTCATTTCATTACAAGAATCTGTCTCTCAATTCGGCTAAACGCTTTCTTCCATTGGCTCCAAAATGACAAACTTGAATAGGAGCTTGAGACAAATTATTCATGGCGCAGCTCAAATTGCCGGTCCCTCCAACCTCCCCCCTGTCCCCCTCCCCCTCCTGCCCCCCTCCCCCCCTCTCCCCTCCTTCATCCGATAGACTTCTCTCGACGACAGAAAGGGGAGAACAGCCACAATATGCAATGGAATAGAGATGAATCAGAAGAAAGAGCTAATCTAATCATCTTCTCTCCTTCCTTCCCCTTCTTCTTTATTATTTGACTGACTCAGTTTCAGTTGCAAACTGAGGTGTGAATTCCCATTCCATAAGGAATAAAAGGGTGTATGACATGAGGAAGGAAAGTAATGGGAGGGTAATGGATGCTATCTCTCTCTTGATGTGTGAATCAAATTAGAGATTCCATCTATACGATAATGGACTGGAAGGACGTCACTACCGTATCCCTCTCTCCTCCCCTTCTCATTTCAGTTCTCAATCCATCATTCCTTGTTCTCTCCATCAGCTAGCTCTATCTCTCTCAGTACAATTCTCCTCTCATTATCTCAGGAGTGAGAGTGTCTCTTTCTCTCTCTTCGTCTCCATTCAGATACTATACAGTATTTATCTCTCCTTCTCTCCCTCCTCTTCCTCCTTCTAATCCCTCCTATCCTTTCTCGTCTCTCTCCACCCTTCTCTCTTCTCTTTCGACCTCCTTTCCCATCTCGAGAACATCATCCGTTCCCACCTCTAGTGGACCCCCCCTCCCCCTCCCCCCCCCCCCCCCTCAACCCCTCCCCCTCCATGCTTCAACGTTTTCTCACCGACGAGTTTCTTCGTAAGTCAGGCGGGAAACGGTTTAAATCAGGGATGGAAGAGGGGATGAGTGGAGGATCGACTGGATGGTTGGGTCGTCTCAAGGAGACTGGAAGTCTTCGTGAAAGAGAAGAAGGAATGGGAAGGAAAGGAAGAAGGAGATCATCCCTCCATGCTACCAGGAGTATCACACTCATGCAGAACACAGATAGTAGTGTGCAGAGATTGGCAAGAGATCAACCGTTGAGGAGTTCAAGGAGAAATCCAAAGGTACGTCACCCCTCCCCCCCCCCCCCCCCCCCATCTGCTCTCTTTGCTCGCTGCGCTTCTACAAACGCGATCTGCAGATTTATTGTATTAAATATATATATATATAATTGCAATCGATATTCGTAGACCGGAAGATTCCTTCCGTTTTCTCTTGGATGGAATAGGTCAACAAAGGATGTTGCACCCACTATAAAATGCAGAGATAGAATAGCCATAGTGGGTAGAGAGAAAGAAGAAGAAGAAGGATTAATGAATGAAGAATCAACGAGAGATCCTTGGTGTCTTCTATTCACAGTTCTCATTCCTCTATCATGATGTCGTTTTGTATAGACAAACCTAATCCATACTATATAATAAAGCGCAAACGTCTGTCTGTCTGTGTGTTCGGTCTGGACGTCCCGTCCTGTTTTAGTATGGGCGTCCTGGGAAGGATCAAAAATCAATAATTTGGTATGGGCGTCCTGGGAAGGATCAAAAATCAATAATTTGGTATGGGCGTCCCGTCAAGTCTTAGAAGACGTCTTGACATGTCATAACACGTTAGAACATTGTCGTGAGATGTCATAAGAGGAGGACGGGAGGGAGAGGAGAAGGAGAAGAGCGAAGAGAAGAAAAGGGAAGGGAGGGGAAGAGAGGAGGTAGGGGAAGGGGAGAGAGGGATGAGGAGGAGGAGAGGAAGAAGGGGGATGAGGAGGAGAGGGAGAGGGTTGGGAGAAGAAGAGAGGATGAAAAAAAAAGAGGAAGGCGAGAGTAGGGAGAGGGGAGAGGGGAGAGGTGGGGAGGGCGAAGAGAGTGAGAGGGTAGAGTGAGAGGCTACTAACACGTAACCCGACATACACCAGTCGAAGCACGCGCCTTGGCGCGTGCGATCGGCTGGTATTATTATGATCACTACAATAAGCGACAATCAACAATATCCGTATCTTAACAATACAATAAGTAGTCAACGCAATGATATATTCTCTTGAACACAACCATGAGATAGGAATGTAAATGGTGATGAAGGGGTCAATCAATTCCATTCTCCCCTCGATGGTCGTGTCTCTTCTCCTAGTCATTCTTCTTCTTCTCTTCAGTTATTCTTTGTTGCGAATGTCCATCTCTTTCCTCATTCAATCTCCCTCACAATCTGATTTGTCTCCTCCTCCAAAAGGGGCTATATCTGTTCCTTTCTCTTCTCTCCATCGGTCATTTGATCCCTTCTCCTCCTATTTCCTATCAGTTGCAAGCAGTCCTCTCTCAACTCATCCATCGGTAATTCCATTCTCCTTCTTCATCCCTTGTCTCTTGATCTCTTCCTTCTTTCTCCGCTCCTTTCTTCTCTCTGCAAATAAACATTTCCACGTGCGATGCCTCTTCAAATGTTCATCTTCCTAGTTTCATATTTCAGTCCCCTTCAGCTAATCATTCCTTTCTCTGATCAACTAACACTCCAATCATCACCTCTCTCTCCTTCTCTCTCTTTCTTCCCACAGACTCTTATGGAGTAGATGAAGAGTGTCAATCTGATCCATATGCTTCAATTCCTTCATTTAATGGTGTTCTTGTCCTCGTGAGTGGTGACTTCTCTCTCTCTCTTTTCTCTCTCTGTTGTGCCAACATTTCCCTCCCTCTCTTCTCTCCTTTGAACATGACCAACTGTCTTCTACTCTGAGAGAGAGCAAAGGAGGATTCTCTCTCTAAGAGGGACGAGTACTCTATCCATGATCAACGTCTCTCCCATTCTAACCCGGCCAGACTAGATCGCACATCCATCATCTCCGTCTCTTCTCCCTCTTCATCCTCTTTCCTTATTGCATCTATCCATCCACCTTCATAAGGACATCCAAGTGGATTCCCTCCTTCTTCTCTCCATTCTTCCTCTGATAGTTCCCTCCTTCCCTACTTCTTCTCCTTTTCCTTGTTTCCATTCAATTCTCTTGGCACTTAGGAGTGCCCTCCTCTCTCCATCTCAGTCTTACTCTTCTATCAATTTTAGTGGTCATGTACCTCTTCCTTTATTTATATCGTCCGATAGGATTGTATAATTAATTTCTCATAGTAGATATATGATCTCAATTTGTTTCATTTCCTGATTGAATTGTCCTTCAACTTCCATCGACCTCATCTTCTTCTTCTCTCTCTCTCTTCTCTTTTCTCTCCTATCCTTATCTCCATTGTACCTACGAGATTCTCTTCCCTCATCTCTCCAAACTTCTTCGTCCTCCTCTTCCCTTTTTCTTCTAAACGTATGTAGATTGCATTTCTTTCCATGTGCTCTCTTCTCTTCTTCATCTTCTTCTTTTCTTCACTAGATCTGTTCTCACTTCCATCATTCGATCCATTCCATCATCCATTCCATCTCTCCTCTTCCTCTTCCTTCTCTTCATTTCTTCTCTGGATTATCTTCTTCATTTTGTCCTCAAAGGACATCTGACTGTTTCATATATTGAAGGCATTCTTCCCCTCTTTCTTCTTCTCTTCATTTCATGATCTCGTTTCAATTAGCAGTCTCCTCCTCTCTTCTCTTTCCGACCCTCACAGCAATAAATCAGACGTGAGATAAGACACGACTCTAATCATGTCCATCTCTTCCCTTCTCCCTCTGATCAGACTCATCCATGACCTACCCCCTCCCCCCCTCCCCCCCTCCCTTTGACCTCTTCTCTAGACTGAGGGATGCCATCATATCTCGCAAATCGGGACGGCCCTCTGTCCGAAATTTGAGAGCGCGCTCGTTGGAATTGAGACGAGAGACCTCTGAAAGAGGGGAGAAGGAGGGGAAGGAGGGGAGAGGTATACTAAATGGTCTTCTCTTTTCTCCCACTTTAACAGCTATCATCAGCAGTGGACTCATAAAGTATCAGAGAAGCTTTCTCTCCTCGCCTAAAAGCTTCTCTTCCCCATTAAACGGTATCTCTTCCCTTTCTCTCCTCTTTCTGAC
>BTSX01000002.1:16114285-16174802 GCA_036245825.1 Pristionchus entomophagus | reverse complement strand
GTAGAAGCAACTGAAACGACCATGTTCCTCATATCGAACAGGATAAAAATATGAAAAAAGGAGAATGATAATGATTAGATGTTGGATAAAACAATATAGCAGCGACAAATGTAACTGACATCAGGGAATCGACTAGTGAAGTAGACGACGAATTCGTGAGGGACTTCACCCAGAGAGAGACGGACGTCCTCGGGCAATTCCCTGTGAGAGAGAGATACCATCAATCAATGGGAATTATTCTATTTTGTTAGTACATAGATAGGGACCGCAGCCGGAATATTTGAGTACGGAATATTTGGCTACACCCTCCGACGCTTTCCCGTCAAACTACCGTAGTTTGGCTTTCAAATTCTTTAATATTTTTCTGAAGCATTTTTAAAATATTTGTATAATTTTTCAAGCTGTTTCGTGATTGGAATGAATAAAAGGACCAAGTGAAACCATATAAAGCATGGCATGAAGAGGTAATACGCAACATTGAAGTCACACTAGGCCACGAAAAAATTACGTGTTTTTAGAATTTATTGACTGATCTAGCTTTTCACACCATCGATAGATTCTGCAGCACACAAAATAGTTATCAAAATGAGAATAATGCTAGAAAAATATTTCACGAAATATCAGCCGCGAGAATCGCTCATTTTCACGGCAAGAATTCGGTTTTTTTGAAAAATATAAAATTGGGCAAACTGTTCATCCGATCTTTTTTAATATGTTATAAGAACGGTGCTATGGATTTATAGTGGAAAAAGAAGGCGTGAACAGTGAACACCCATTTTTAGCAAATGATTTAAAACTTTCAGGACAACATTGTGACCCAACGAATCACTGTATTCATAACCGTGATTCCGTTTCTCGTGTTAAATTGAGCTTATTGAAAATTATACTTTGTTTTTCCATGATCCCTCGTGACTCTGGTAGTACGAGACGAGGATAGCGTAATTTATTAGAGCATTTGAAAAATATTCTTATGATTTCAGTTCACGATAGCATGATCAGTAAACTAACATGCGATGCGCTCCAGTTGGACTCAAAGCGTCGCACCCTCCACCTATCATTTTACTTAATATTTTGCCATAATTTTCAAAAACTAAATTGAAAACATTGAATGGGGTAAGGTGAGCTTCCATTTGCGCACCAATTTGTGCATTGTTTCGTTCATCCATTTACACCGCTGCCGTTACATAGATTTTGTTTATAATTTGAATGTTTCTTCGAGACATTAGTGACATGGACTAAAAGGAGAATGGATATCTCACCTATAGTGATGTTTCTTGTTCCTCATGGCCCTCAGTAAATCTCGCACCGAATGAGCCTTGTATGTACGGAATTTCCGAAGATCTGCAATGATAATCACAGTTTAATTTCCATTCTTTTCATTGAATATTCCAAAACAAATACTAAAGATAATGAATCGCTGTGGTCAATGGCACACGAGTCATGGACGGTTCAGCATACAGTAGGCATGATGAGCGGAACAAAATATTCGCTAATTATTTATTTAGGTTTTCCAATATTCCCGATCTTTCTCCTATGTGTCCCTGGACGCAAAATGCACTGATTAAATACAAACACTGAATCCTAGCATCCCTTATTAATGATTGCTAAACACAGTAGATTGGACCGTTCGTAATAACAAGTGAAACGGTTTATTTTCTTACAATAAAAAAAAGCAAAGGATCTCTCTTCACCCTCCATACCTTCTCTGAGTGCATCACATATTCGATCTCCCAGTTCTTCTTCACTACGCTGAATCCATTTTTCTCCAATCTTCTCAATACAGGCGACATATCCACTTCCTTCTCCACTCGATCCGATACCTGCAAGAGACTGGAGATACACACCAAGATACTATAGATATGAGTTGCTCTATTTGACCAATGATCAATAAATATTTTGAAATAAAGAAGCTCACATCTCCGAAGAAAGCGAGTTGTTTCTCAGTTCCCCAGAAGAAAGGAGGACGAGTATGGAAGGAGCGGAGGGACGACGGGTGGGAGAAGGAGAGAGAGTCAGAGAGATTAGATGAGATGCAATGCCACCTTCTGTATACACATTATTATCAAGAATCAAGATATATTATAGTTCAAGTTATTACTATCACCTGATAAAAATATAAATCCTCGATCGATCACTTAGGAATACTACAGTGTCTATGCATTACAGTACCTTCTGTATCCAGTTTTCCTAATGAGTGTACTCCATTGAGAATATTGCTGGTTCGATGGAGAGATTCTCCATATGGATGAGATCCCTCAGTCAATACATAGTAGAAGATGCATCCAAGAGAGAAAATATCCATAGGGAACGACTGAAATCGATTAGATCAAGTAATCTACATCAGCTACAGTATCCATTCACTTACCGTACTCTGTCCTTTGAGTGCTTCGGGTGCAATCCATCCATCAGTCCCTGCCACTCCACTTCTCTTCGAGAGTGAATGCCTGAATTATTTACTCAATTCGATACCTGCGGGAGACTCGAGATACACACACACATATACAATAATTGCTCTATTTTACAAGTGATCAATATTTTTAAATTAAAAAATCATCATCTACCGTATCCTCTCAGTAATCGATTACCTTCCAGGATGGAGTCTCTTACAGAGACCGAAATCCGAGATGAGTGCTCTGGCTCTTCCCCTTCCTCTTGTAGAGATGAGCACATTCTGCGGCTTGAGATCACGATGAACTACAGTAGTCAGTGGTTATTGATTGGATCATTACCGTAGTCTCACCTATATTGATGGAATGAAGATGGGGCTAGGCCCTCCGTGGACTGACGAAGAATCTCTTCAGATGAAATATCGAGCAAGTCCCGCATCGTCTAAAACCATCCCTTTCAAATACCAAAAGGGCACACACATCCCCCTCCCCCCTCCCCCTTCCACCCTAGTAATCTCATTCCCTCACCTTTCGCTTCTCCACATAATCATACAAACGAGGCTATACACAATTCGAGTGCCAGATACCGGAACTGACTGTCTGATTCCTGAATGGAGCGAGGTTAGGGTTGTTTATCGCCAACTGACTCACCATGCAGAAGTACCGTATGACATTTGGATGGGAGTCAGATTCCCTCAGTAATTCCACTTCTCGATCCACCAGAGGAAGGAACTCAGTGAGAACTCTCTTCACTGCCACTTCACGATCGTCGAATTTGCCCCTGCCAAGGGAGAAAGTGACCATCGATCGACAACGGAGAGATACCGAACCTGTACACTACCGTACCCTGACAGCCCGTGCCCAACACATCGCTAGCGTCGTAGTGCACCTGCAGAGATACGGTGGACGGATTACGGTACTTATTACTTCAATATTGGCACGTAGGAATTTATCAACTTCTGATATTGAATTATCGTGAAGAGGATTCATTGGTCTGTTTTTTAAAAAAAACTTTGTTCTCGTTACCTTTCCAACTTGTATCCATCCGGTCAATTGCACTCTTCCTCTATTCCTCTTTCCTCCACTGGGAGGGGCTTCCTCCTCCACTCTCTCATCTTCCATCCTCACACGAGATGAATTGGCAGAGCGAGCACCCTCTGCCACTCCCATCTGTAATATGCCCCTACTCCCTCCAATTGATCACTCTACTTATTTTTAAAAAAAATTGTATTTGATGAATTAAAATCCAATAATTCTCCTCCCGACCTGTCTTCCACACATCCATATCGTGGCCACCAACAACACAACGACAGTCGCTGCTGCAGAGACAACCACCTGGAAGAGATGAGGACCATATCCATCAATCACCCCCCCCCCCCCCTATCTGCATCCACAGATCGAGTATTTGAGAATTATACGAGTTCAAATCAAAGCTGCCCCCCCCCCTTCCTCCCTCTCCTCCTCACCGATGGATGTCTGTTGTACATGGTGAGTAGAAGGGCGAGCAATGATTCATCGTCTATCGTCACCGTCGTTGATCTGACCCGATCACCTGCAGAGATCAAAGATCACTTCATTTAATCCCTCTAAAGATCAAAGATCACCCTCCTTACTCACTTTGGGTCTGTCATCTCCTTTGGGCACGACATACTCGATGAATGGAGGGTAAGAGGGGGCGAAATTGGAGTGATGAGGATGGAGGGAATCAGTGGGGATAACTGCTGGCCAGATTGAGTTGAGGAGGCACGTGATAGCCTGTAGAGAGAGAGAAAGAGAGAAATCATTATACTATGGTTTACATTATATTTACTGGGAAACCTGTAGCGTATTCGAATAATGATCCAAATGAACCATAATCGTACTGATCTACCAGATATTATCCTTATAATCATGATTGGCCCACTCCATCGAGTAGCAGGTATGTCTCTATGTCTCATTCCTCCTCGGCATGACACCTTCCCTCTCCCCCCCTCCCCTCCTGGACTACTCGCTCACTCGCTCCTTCCCTCCTCCTCCTCTCACTTTTTGTAAACTTCATCATCATCACCTCGTCTATGCCTCTCTTTCCTTGCTATCTCAAGTCGTCCTCCTCCCCCCTCCCCTCCCTCTCTTCTCCTCCCTATCCCTCGTCTCTCGGCCATCACTCCTACTCTTCTTCACCCCTCACCTCTCAAATTTATCAGCTCACTTACTCTTCTGCCCCCCCCCCCCCCTCCTCCACTCCCCTCCTCTTTACTCTACCATTTATTGGTTTATCCTATCCACAACGACTCGCTAGCTATTCCTGAGTTCGTCATTACACATCTAATAGCCTTTTGAACCCAAGGGAAGACCGAATAGCCTGTGCCGCATTCCGATCAACACAAGTTGGGTTCAGTCCAAGTTCATTTCCTTCGTCTCCTTCCTCCTTCCTCTTTCCATCATCCACCTTCTATTTTCACCTCTAATGATACTAACATCTTCCTTCTCTTCACATTCCGTCTAGTCCCTTCTCCCATCGCTAATTCATACAATTATTTCTCATCAATATTTTCAGATCATCTTGCTTGCATTTTATTCCATACCACTAAAATCCAGTCCAATCATCTCTTGATCTCTCCTCCCCCCCCCCCTTCCCCCTTCATCCTCCTTCTCTCTCCATTCCATGCAACATGCCTTCTTTTCCCTCCCCCATTCCATCTACTTCAAATTGCTCCTTTCAGACTTTCTCTTCTTCCTTGATTCTACCTATTCATACTTCCCATTTCACACCTTGTAATCATTTTTAAAATTATATATAATTAAGTAGTCAACTCACCGAGTACGAGAAATTCTCCGTCCTCTGTCTTATGAATGATCGTGTTCACATCAATATCCACAGCTTCTCGACGGGGTGGAAGGGGTCGCTCAGAGGCCTCAACTTCATTGGTTCACTTTGTAAATACATCTCAGATTAACCATTCATCTACAGTTCTTGATTTCGATTCTTATTTTCGATTTGATCTCGCTTCTCACACAAACTGAGGGCGTTTACTCCTCTCGCCATTTGATCAAAATACTGCCTAATAATCTCCCAGACAGTTGGAATTTCGTCGAGAAAGTAAGTAATCAGACTCTGTCTCCACTTCTTCCATTATGATAGAAGGTGGATAGGGGATCTCTGCTCGCAAAGTGCTCTCACAACATCAGCCCCCCTCCCCCTCCCCCCACTCATTCCCCTTCTCGCTCCTGCTGTGTTTCTGGACTCTATAGAGTCAAAGGGAACTACGAGGGGAGAAGAGAAGGAAGGGGGGAGGAGAGGGGGAGGGGGGGGGGTGGTGTTGACCCAAAGCCTTTTCACCATCGAGTAATCACTCAATACACCACCCTCAGGCCCATTTCTCTTTCCTTCACAAAGGGAGAGTAGAGGGAGGAAGAGATACTCTCACACTTCTCTCATCAAGTCTCTCACCAATGATTCCAGAGATAAACACCCCCGGGGTCAACTCATTTTCTCACTCTAGTTTGAGCTCATTTTTCCACACAAAACAGCAACCAGTTAATTAAAAAAGATATGCATTATACACTACTTCCAATCTTTACACTGAAACCACAAAACATGATATCACGTAATCTGTTTGACTGCCTGTCTACCCCCCCCCCCCCCCCCCCCCCGATGGGCTCACGGGCATGGCAATGGGCGTCGGTCCCTCAATGAGATTGGGGCCGAGATATCTGGGTGCGAATGTCCTCGTTCTCTCATCGACGAAGGCGTGAGAGGCGAAGAGACCATGCACTGATTCACCCACGTATAGGGCCGGATAGAAACCCTGAACGGAAGAGAGAGATGCTACTACATCATACATAGATTAGGAGATACATCTATCAAAGTGATGCATTACACTTCATCACGGCGGTTATTAACGCGCATTAAAAAACAATTTCATAAACTTTTAAAAAATTGTTCCGAAAGTTGCATAAATTCTAGAGAATCAAAATAAGGAACAAAAAGTAACCGTTTTGGCAGCAGGAGATACAGCAGCAGAGAGAACTTCGGCCCATATTGTCTTGTCCGCCATCGATTTCTGAATCACATTATATTTTCCGTTAGCAGTCCTTCAATATTCCGACAATATGCTTTGCCTCGATCCGCAATTCATTGCTCTCAATCTCAATTTCTCACTTTTCGATCTGTGTCTCCCCCCTCTCCCTTCTTATTCTCTCCTCTCATTAAATGATCAATCTAATCGGTCTCTCCTCTGCTTCTCCCCTTCTCTCATCAATTGTGTTGTGAGTACACGACAAGATATCCGATGAGAGGACAAGAGAGATAGAGAGAGGGGCGATCATCCGAGAGACAACAGAAGAAAGGGAGGGGGGGTGGGGGGGGGGGGGGGTGCTAACAATAAACCCATCATCATAGAGGTTCGTTGACAGAGTTATAGCAGTGGGCACTTGACAGCATAATGCGCTGTGAACTCGGTGACAGGACAGTCCGTCTTCTTCATCACTTGCTCCCTCCCTCTCTCTACCTCCAGCCCTTCATCTATATCTCTCTCTGGAAATATATCTCCAGCTTACGACCCCTTTGCTTCTCTCGACTCTCCTCACATTTCACCCACGTTCAACCCATTTTCTCATATTTTCACCTCCGCTTCTCTTCACTCGTTCTCACAATTACTTTTTCCGTTCTTCAATAGTGGCCGATTCAGTGAGAATCTTCTGCCACCTTCCTCCGTCTTCAATCGATTCGTCCATCCATCCAACAAACAATGAAAATTAGCCAGTAAAGTGGAGTGAACGGTGATCATCTCCCTCCTTTCCTCCTTTCCTCTCTAATCCATTTCAGCTTCTTCTTCTCTATTCTGTCCATTCCAATCTCTCGCTTGCCACTACTCTCTTAACTCGCATGCCCTAACAGAGTGTTTCCTCTCTACCATCCTGGCTTTTCTTCTCCATTTTCTTCCGATCTCTTTTCTAATGTCTCTCTTCTCAGAGATGGATGATGGATTGGGGACTCCGAAGGAGAGGACAGTCTCTGCTGATCTCTCCATGAGGAAGGCCAGCAGAGTCAGTCGATTGAGTGCCCCACGACGGTATGTATCACTCACTTGTCACACACAACTATCTATTGCCAATGCTTCTTCCTTCACGAATCACTCATTCTCCAAATGATCACGTTGATTCTGGTTGGTTTCAGTCAAATCTCGGAAGACTCCCGCTCCATTCGATTCCATCCCGATATCCTCCAATCCGAATTAGCTCAACAGAACATCGTCAATGCCACTAATCACCATCATCATGGGATAGACTGGAGGAATCGAGCGAGGAGAATCAGTCGGATACCCACTGCTGGTGAGAAGAGAGAGAGAGAGAGAGAGAGAGAGAGAGAGAGAGAGAGAGAGAGAGAGAGAGAGAGAGAGAGAGAGTTTCTATCCATTTGGAGCTACCAAGATTAGCATGGAACGATTTAAATAAAATTCGCAGGGGAAACAAATGTAGAACTCGTTGAAAAAGAGAACATCGCAGGAGTTTGGGTGCTTAATAATTGTGGTGCACGCCAAACCATACCACGCATTCGTGAGCTCCTTGAGCAACATCTCACTCCCTTCCTTCCTCTCTCCTGCTTCTTCTCTTTGAATCTCCACCCCTTGTTCTCCATAAACCGCAGGTTGTCGAGTGAGGACACGACTGAGAGATAAGAGAGGGGGGGGGGGGGGGGGGGAGAGATAGGGAATGTCTCAGAGATGGATGGACATCCAGTCTAAAGATAAGGGAGATTTGAGAGAGTAGAGACATGCACAGACACAGGCAGTCGCCAGTTGTGTTCTACGCTTATCAGAGAGACGAAGAGAGGGAGGGATGGAGGGAGGGAGGAGGGAGGAGGGAGAGGGATCAGATACCTCCTGCTCCTCCCAATCCAATTCTCATCCTCTTCTCATCACGACACCAATCCATGCCTTCGTGATCTCTCCTTGATCTTCCTCTTCCTCCACTTTTCGATCCATCGATCGATTCCCTCTACCGTACTCCCTATGCCTTCTCTCACTTCTTCTTCCTCCCCTCCGTCCATCTTCTCCGTCCTTCCTCAGTCATCCAATGTCTGAGAAGGGAGTCCTCTCTCTCCCACAACGAAAGTACCAAAAGAACAGCAACAACTCGTCTGCCAATTCAGTCAAGAACAAGAAGCATCGACATGGTAACTCATGTGGATTGAATTAAGAAAAAATGAGGACATTGTATCCATGGTCTTATCAATATTGGAAGTGATCATGAACCACTGCAGGTCTCACTCGAATCAGAGTGCCGGGCCGACTCAACTACACCGAGATTCGACAACGATTCGAGAGACAGTCTACCTTCCATGGTACTCTTCTCCATTCCCTTCTCTATCCCCTCCATCCTTCTCCTTCCAGGTGTATCTCATGCTGCCCTCGCTCCATCCAAATTGTGGCGTTGTTTCTGGTACATCATATTCTTCGTTTGTCTCTTCGCACTTCTTGCACAAGTGAGCACCCACTCCCACTTGCACAAATGATCATGATAGATGATACCATCCTCTATATGATACTCCCTCACATACATTTAATTGTATTTTTTCATTATAACACACATACCTATATTTTTCATTCTCGATCCTCCATCAGTCCATCAGTCTCGACTAAGTGCACTTTCACACTCACTCCGCATCAAAACACCTTCTCAATCACCCAACACATTCACATTTCCTAAACTCATGCACATTTCCTAACTCCATAAATCCCAACAATTGAATCGGAACGAGAAGACCAATTTCAGATCTTCTTTCTCTTCAAAAAGTATAGCAGTTATCCCAAGACGGTGGATTTGGATGTGAGTTCACTTGCCCGTTCCCTCTCAACCCCCCCCCCCCCCCCCCCCCCGTTCCTTCCTTCCTTCCCACCCTCCGATATTCCCGGTGACACTAGTAACTTGATCTGAAACAACTCATATCTATTGATTCTTTCCACTGCGTGTTAGCCCCTTCTTCTATCTTCTTTTCACCCCTCATCCTCCCTTCTCTCTTTTGAAGATACTCCTATCCATCATCCTCATCAAAATACATACGAATGAAACATCGGTAAACTCCACATGATGGACATATCATCCACATATCCCCACAACAACTACTGCGATAGGACGTTCACCATTTTGACCAACCATTTGGCGCATTTGGTCATCTTGCAAAAATGTTAAATCTACTCGAAAAAAAAAGGTTAAATTTCTTGGTTCTTCTCCTCCCTCTCTCCCCCTCTCGAACAGACTCTTGGGGTCGCTCTTTTCCCGACTCTTCTAATCAATCCTCACCTTCTCTTCTTAGTGACGCTGTTGCAGTTTCCCGACAGGTGGACTCTAGGACTAAAGTATCCCCTTCCACCCCCCCCCCCTCATTATAAACTCAAATAGACGGGACCAACCAAATTTATTCCAGCTCAAATTTGAAAATGCGCCTTTCCCTTCGATCACGTTGTGTAATCTAAATCCGTACAAGAAGAGCATGATATACTCCAATCCATCCACTAAAGCAACGGTGATACATTACTGTTCATCTCTTGAAAGAAGATCGGGACATAATCAACCACCAATCCATTCCAGATGGATGCCTTCGCTAATCTTGTATCCAAAGGAGATCAAACTGAAGGCGTCGCCAATATTCTCAACTCGTTGAATCGATCACCACGAGGTATCCCCTCCTTCTCCATCTACAGTACACCCCCTCTCCTATCGATCTGCATCTATCATCGACTACAACTCTCCTCCTCTAGCCTCTACTCTCCTACTCTCTGCTTCATCCTCTATTCCATCGTGAATAACACTCTGAGACCAGATCATTAATCGCCTCTTATTGCTCTCTATCCTTCTTGCTCTATGCTTCGTGTCTCTGTTTCCCTTTGATTCTCTCTTCTTCCCCCCCCCCTCCCCTCCCTCATTCCATGTTCCTTCTCCTCACTAACACAATAAGACAAGACAAAGTGATGACGATCAAGTCAGTCAGGAGGCGACTGGCTAGTGTGAAGAACCAGAAATGAGTAGATCGACACGAAATGGCCGACGATACTCAGTCATATCTTAATCAGAGCTGACCCATCATCTTCCTTATTTCAGAAGCAGCAGCATTGCGGAAGCGACAACGGCAGAAACGGAGGAGGAAAGAACCGAGGCGATATCATCAGGTAGAATTATTGATGAGTCCCATAGTAAAAAAAATTGCACATTTTGTTTCGATGCATCAAGCAGAGACATGAGAAACAATGACTCACGTATTATTCTTTGAGGTGTTCGCGCAATGTTTGTGTGATACTGATGAATCAACGGGTCTCCGAAAACCGGGATCATGTCTCTCTGCCAAGAAGGGAAAGATTGAAGTGGATGTCACTAACACTGAGTCCACTCCTCTCTCCCTCTATCCTTCACGATGTCTCTGCCAATTGGACGTCGTCTCACACGTATTGTGGCCATGCTTCCCATGTCAGTTCCTTTCTACCTTTATATTAGTCTATATTGACTAGATAGGATCCAGTGAAAACATATTTCCGATGACGGATCAAATTCTGAAATAATGGATATCTGTGTCTTGATCTCATCTCATCTCATGACCAATTAGTGTCTTCGTCTCCTCTTCATCTGAGGACAGGCCTTTTTACACCACCACCAACACCTCTTTCTCTCTCGTCTCTCTCGTCTCTCTCTACCTTCCCCATATCTCCCTATTGTCTCACTTTCTCTCCCATCATTAACTTGTGTCGTGAGAGGGAGGAAGGGACTGGAAGGAGGAAGAGGATCGAGACTGAGATTAAGTGATTGGGGCCAGTAGATCTCTTTCTGTAGAGGGACGGCATTGTCCGAATCCAACCAGAATGAATAATGGAGAGGATTCCAGATAATTCTTGGAAGGAGAAGGTGTGTGCTGAGTGCGTGGATGACTCTGGTCACTGCCCAATGAGATTTTACAAGGGATCACTCAAGTTCGAAGATATACCTAAGGAAGAGGTATGTTACATCTCATCGAATTAGCAGCCCTAAAATATCTGATCTATTCTCCAATAAAATATTATTATGAAATTGATTGTTGATGAGTTCTATTCTTAGCTTACTCGCCAGCATATGAACGTGACAACATCGGTAAGTGCATTGATTCTCTGTGATTGAGTATTCATCCTCACCCCTAACACCTTCACCTCTCTCTCTCTCTTTCTCCTCCATTCCACCCTATTGTCAACAAGCTCCCCCTCCCCCTCTCTGCTCCTTTTCTACGAGGGATTCACTCGTAGTTTAGAGAGAGGGGAATCAGATCAGGGCTGAACACATGTCCGATACCCTCTCCTCTCTCCCTCCTTCCCCCTCCTCCCCGCATTCCAACCACCTTCTCTCTCTCCGTCACTCCTCAGTCATTCTGGATGAACACAATGGAGATCAAAGTAGTGCAGAGAAGAGAGAACTCGGAGAGAAAACACGACGAATTGACGTCATTACGCATCACAGATTGAATGAGTCCCCGACCCCGAGGTAGATTCCATGCATTCCAGGTGGATCTGTGTCTTTGTCACAAGGAATACAATCACTGCGTCCAGAACAATGATGATGGAGTCATTCCTGAGATCGATCCCAATGAAGATCTACACACTCTCAATATCACCAGCAAGGTATTCAACCGCTCCACTTTCTATATCGCCAATGCGTTATATAAACCAATACTTTGTTTATCAGGCGTATGCTCAACTGGAGGCAATGGGTCGTGTCTCATCCACCACCACCACCACTCCCGCTCCTGAAATACAGAAGGCACTCGGATTCGATGTGGGAATCTCTATTCATCTCTATTTCCCACTAATCAAGCAATTCACAGGATATACAAGATGAGATCGCCCTTTCCGCGGCTGCTCAGCAGAATCTCATATTTGCCGTGGCTGATTTGAATGAGGAAAAGAAGGTGAGCACTTTTGCACTTGGTCAATTCCCCCCAAACAAATCATTTTTATAATTCATAAGCCAATAATTTTCATCATGAAAAAATCGTAGATTGATCTCTCTCACACGCAAGAAGAGTTCATCCTCAAGTGCTCATTCAATCAGAAGGACTGCAATGTGGATAAGTGAGCTACATCATTATCTCCACTCACATCTTAGCTTCTTTCTAGGGACTTCAAGCTCCACTACGATCAGACCTATGGTAACTGCTACACTTTCAACTGGAATCGATCGTCAGCAGTCACAGCACACAGGGCAGGAGCCAACTATGGTACACTCCTTCATTATTAGAAGGTCTGCCTTACTTCATTCATCCAACCTCATCTCAGGTCTTCGTGTGATGTTGTATGCCGATGTAAGCGAGTATCTTCCCACTTCCGAGTCCGTTGGATTCCGCATCACCGTCCACGATAAATGGATTGTTCCCTTCCCCGATGCCTTCGGATACAATGCACCAACTGGATTTCTGTCCTCCTTCGGAGTTAGAATGGTTCGTGTTCATTCCTTCTTGACAGACAGATTACATCATACGTATATCAGTGATGCTTCTTCCAGAAACAGTTCGTTCGTATCCAAGCTCCTCATGGTCACTGCAAGTTCGGAGGAGAGGAATCAGGAGACTTCGTCTACTCTGGATTCAACTATTCAGTAGAGGTGAGTAGTCCTTTCATCCCATCTCCATACTCCTATCTTCCCCCATCAGGCTTGCCATCGTAGTTGTACTCAGAAGAAGATCATTGAGTCATGTGGATGCGCAGATCCCATGTATCCTCTGCCAAAGGTAAGCCCCCCCCCTCCCCCCCTCTCCTTCGACTGATCACTCTTCAGGAGGGCAATGCATCCTTCTGTCACGTGACAGACACGGGTGCTCGTGACTGCATCAGATCAACCACCATCGAATTAGGAGTCAAGATTGCAGAGGGATCCGTAGAGGACTGTCCATGCCATCAACCTTGTCTGTCAGTTAAAAATCAATAATTCAATACTGACTACATCTTCCAGTGAGACCAACTACGAGGTGACGTACTCTGCTGCCCGTTGGCCATCTGGGGCGGCCAAAGTGATGGAATGTGCTGCCAATGACAATGCCTGTCTGGCCAAGTACAGGAGTAACTCTGCCATGATACAGATATTCTATGAGGAGTTGAACTATGAGACACTCATCGAGACGGAGGCATACGGAGTCAGTCACCCCCCCCCCCCCCATCCCTCATTGGCCATTCTCCCTCTTCCATCTACCGTAATCCTTTCAGATAGCGTCATTCATGGCTGATCTGGGTGGTGTGACTGGGCTCTGGATCGGTGCCTCCGTCGTGTCTCTCTGTGAAATCATCGCTCTCATCTTCATATGTGGACAGGCTTACTACAGGAATAAAAAGGAGGAAGCGGCCACGAACAGGTGAGTAGTGCAAACAAAATCAACATCAAGAAGTTGCCAATCCCTAAAAGTGAAACTGAATCGTGTTTCTCGATTCCTTGCGGGTCATTACGGTTGGTCTCATTACACATGGGACGGTCTAGTCAATCATCTCTCATCACGGCAGCCGTTTAAAGAGTCCTCTCCTCCTCCTCCTCCCATCTTCCTCTCTCCCCTCTCCAATCCTCCCGTCCTTGACATCATCTCTCAAAACACTCCAACCTCTATAGACTCTCGAGTTGCGCGGCGCCTCTATTCAATCCTGAGAAGAGGAAGAAAACAAGACGACATAGAAAAAGTAGAATGGGATTGCCTTCGCAAGTTCAATCTATTTCAGTTCGGACAAGTCTCACAAGAACTCTACCAATACCCTGCACAAACTATCAGTCCAGGTCAGTTCATATCAATCATCACTTGTCAAACGCCTTTCGACCCCCGGGGTCCATCTCCATCTCTCTCACGCGATTCATCTCATTTGGATATCCCTTGGTCCCTTTAAGGAGATAAACTCCCCCATCCCATTCTTCTCTCACGTGAATAGAATCAATCTCGCAATGTTGAATGTCCATATTTCCATTTTTAAAACAATGATGAACTCTGCAAGGGAGAGACAACACTGAGAACATATGAATAGACACGAGTGATAAGAGGAACAAAAGTATTCAGGAGATGCGCATGTCCTTGTCTACTCACTCCTCTCAATCAAAGATCTCCGTTCGATCAAATACTCGCAAATCCCTCCATTCACTGAGATCATCACGAAAGTCACTCGACTTCCCTCTGGCTGAAGGAACTGAAGAGGAAGAATCCAATTCAGAGGTGGGAGGGGGGGGGGATACTGTTGACTCGAGTCAATCAATATTCTCTTGAGGGATCGGATGAGACTCAGGGAACTCAGGGTAGTTGCCGATATTTGGCTCCTGGGGAGGAGTTGCCTTGTCTCTGCAAGTACAATGACATTGGCCATATCGTAGTGATGAAGGTAGGTCAGACAATCCCTTCTCAATCAGGAATCAATCGATTGACAGGCCCTTTGTCCCGTTCACGGGTTCATGGTTCGTCGCAACTACGACTATTCCGTGTCTAATAGTGACGAAGCGACGGATGAAGAGAGGGAGATTCATAAGGTAACCGAGATCGATTACGAGATACATTAGCCTCGCTTAACCCTTTCTAACCTATCATTTCGTATTAAGGAGGACGAAACAGATCCTAGTTGAGTCAACCTCGACAGGTGAATTTATGCTCTGTGCTTGCTTGCATTGCACAGCTTCTTCTTCTTCTCTCTGTCGCTCCTGCTTCTGCTTTGTATTCAATCTCATCTACTCATTCACCATTAGGGAATTGGCTCTGCTTCCTCTCCTCTCTTTCTCTACTGTCATCCATCTCTTGGTTGATTGTAGGAGTCCTCACCCTACTTCGATGAGCCATTCACTCCTCATTCCCGCAAGTCATCCAGAAGAAGATCCAGTAGAAGGAAGAGTATCAAGGATAAGAAGAAGGGTAAATCAGAAGGAGAAGGAGGAGAAGGAGAGGGTCCATCGGGATATGATGGACCCCATGATGGAAAGGATGAGGGTGATCAAGGGAATGGAGATCCATCGGGAGGAGGACCCGAATCATTATCCGTCGTTTAGTACTATCCTTCTTTCTTTTTTTCCTTCTTCGAATAGTTTCAGAGTAGATCCATCAATTCCTCCTGTTTCTCCTTCCTTTCCATTAAGTTCACGGGTAACTATACGATCTTGGGTCTTTCCATAGTCTCTCTTATCTATCTGTTCTCTCATTCTCTCATCCCGATTCATCTCTTTCCACTATTATCTAGTCCACAATGCAATCATCGTTTCGTGTTAACCTGTGATACCGTGCCCTTATGAGTATTCTCGTCCTTCCAATCCATAAAGTTCGTTGATTCATGCGTGTTCTGTTCTCAATCTCACTAGAAAGTGGATGCCATCAATACATGATTATGGTAATCAACCTAAACACTCTGATCCACTATTCCTCCAATGAAATCTCTCCCACTTCTATTTTCATCCCGGTCGTTCCATTTTCTCTCTCCTCTTCTCTCACGTTTCTTGCAAGGGGGAACGGTACTGATTGCATCTTGAGAATGGAGTGAGAAAGGGAAGAATAGGAGAGGGGTAGGGAAAGTCTCTCAGAAGTATACCTCTACTATTCCCTCCATCGTCTCTCTTCCCACTGGAGTGAATCCGAGTTTATGGAGACCATTCGATCGTAGGAGATACATTGCAACCACCTGAGAAGAGTGAAAGATCAAAGATCACATTTCAAACATATGATCAGAATAGTCAAAAATAGAAAAAAATCTTTAATTCTAACTCAGATCAGATGATGGAACATGTTTTTTTTTATAGATCTGTAGTGCACCGTAGTATAAAAATTAAAATATATTTTTAAAGGAAAATTATATTTAAAATGTACCAACCGGATGTCCAACATCAGTCTGCCACAGTAGACTACCCGTCTTCTCGTGAATGGCAAGAACATCACCAGAAGAGGAAGAGACGAGATGACGGAGGGGATACGATGAATCCTCTGATACAACCAACAATTCCTATCTTTTTTAAATGACAAAGTTTAATTCTGATATATCCATGATGCTACACCTATTATCACAATACATTGTTTACTATTTCTATTCTTCATTCAGAAGTGAAAGATTCAGAGTAACCTATTTGTTAACTAATATTAAGCAGAATGATATCAATATAACAAGGATACCGGGTTGTAGATGGGTGGAGTAATCGACGAATGTTGTGTTCCAACTTCTCGTTCGATTCGTTGGGTCGAACATCGTCACTCGATACTCACGACGACCAATGAACACCTGACATATCTCCATTTTCATACGATAGCTATCTTAATTTCAGTTTAAAATGTGTATTTCACCGATGTATATACACTAAGATAACGGCGACCAATTGCAAAAGCATCATATTAATGCAAACGTGGATAAATTGAAAATCCATAATATACCGTATGCACTCCATTAGCCGGACAGACTCTGTGATAGGAAGCTGATGAGAGAGTCTCTATTTTCTCTCCCGAGATCGGATCAATACCAATCCAAACGTCTTTCTTGCTTCCTGCAATGACGAATCGATAATCATCGCCATACAATTTGATTGGTTGTTCCGAAAGAGAACATTTCTCGTATTCATCCCGAAATGTCGTTCTCTCGATCGTAAAAAGTACGAGATGATCAATCAATACCAGCATAGAATACTCCATCGTTGCCTCTGACGGGCGAAGCTCCCACTACTTGAGGAATGCTGAAGGGGAGTTTGCGAAGGACTCCTTCTTTGAGCGAGTACAGACTTCCATCCTTCAAAACAAATCAAATATAAATTTAAATTGAGCAGGACATACTTCATTACGAGAGACAATCAAAGCTGATGTAAGACGCATCAATAAGAAAAGATTATAATAATTACCTGAGGATTAGGAAGAAAAGTGAAGCCTTGGGTTACTGTACTAGGAGCACGAATGACAGGATCTGCAATACAAAATGAACCGCTTACAGGGATTTAATACAGCCAGTTTAGATTTTGATGGTATCGTACGCTGAATATTCGGACATTATCAATTTTACCGAGTCAAAACAGAACTAACCTTCTTGCATTTCCCATTTCTCTTTTCCAGTGGCAACATCAAGTGCTCTAAGTCGTCCATCTAGTGTTGATACGAGAATCATGCTGACATCCGGCTCAGGACCGACTGTTTCAGCATTCTGTAATCAATTGGAAACATTTTTAGACTCATTTAACACTTATAATTTGATAAACTTCAACGTAATCACTAAGCCACGTGTGATTCACTCACGTGCTATAACAATATAAATGAAACTGTTAAAATCTCAAACCTTGTTAGGCTCTACTGCAGATGGAATGCTGAATCCCATAAATACCAGTAGAATAATACAGGTTAAACAGAGAGCCGACATCGTTCAAGAGCGAATGCATTCACAAATTCATTCAGTGTGGCTCTGAATGGGAAGGAAATGAGTTGGGAATGTGCTGACAAGGAGAGTCAGAGTTGAAGACACGATAATAGTTGAAAAACTTAACCAATAATGCGCGCAATAATGGTTTAATCGATTAACAAGTTCAAAATCGCGAATCCGCCCATGGTGTCTACCCCACCCACCGTAATTCTCGGCGCGCCGCGTTTGTTTCGGGGGCGTGGTGCGCGCTTTGGCCACTGTTTATCGATTCGCAGGGTTTGTTGTGCAAGGTCGCCGCAAGGATCGAGTGCACTTGCCGCGTTACTCCCCGTAAATTGCGTGTTTGTACAAAATCGAGTATAATAACCAGCAAGTTGCCGTATTCTTGCCCAAGATTGCGAAAATTGGCGAAAACAAAACAAATTGCGCGCAAAGTATAATTTTGCTGTGGCAAAAATCGAGTAAGTATGAAGCAAGTTACTGGTTATTTATCACTAGTTGATAAACCCTTGGGCAAGTTTGCTGCAAGGATTGAATGGTCTTGCCGTGGTACTCACCGCAAATTGCCAAAGGTCCTTGCGGCAACCTTGCGCGACAAACCCTTTCTCTCTCTGGTTGTGAAGGGTAATATTATAATAATAATGTTTATGCCGAAAAGTAAGTTACTGGGTTCCCTATGGTAATTTTATTCAATTGATACAGTAATGTTAATTTTTAAGTTTACATCAGTGTACTCGATTTCGGGTGCGAAAAATGAAATTTCCCCAGGATTCAAGAAAATCTTCCAAGCGCTTGCATGAAACTCGTCTGACGACCACTCTGACCGGTTCACGGACGAGTTTGGGTTGCTTTTGGATTTATTATTGTTGCGGGAACCATCAAAACGAAGTTTCCAGACGAGTTTCATGCATGTCACTTTAAGTCCGTCCGAAAACCATTCGTAAAAATTTTATTTAGTTTTCCCGAGTTGTTAGATGTATTTCTTTGGCATATTTTGACTTCTGCCTGGTGGTGCCGCCTCTATCGCTGCCCTGCTACTTTCTCTCCTACTTCTCTGACTCAGTGTCTCTCTCGTCTCGACTCTCTCCGAAATCCTTCTATTTTCTCTCTTTTTCTCTCGGATAGTGCTTTCCGCGGTTCTTTCAACAGAGATTGTCGATGGAGAGGGGAAGAAGTGTCCAATGGACGCTCACCTCGCCCTTACTTCTCTCTACTCCTTCGTCCTCCTTACCATCAACCAGTTCTTATGAGACGTTCTTATCTCGGTTGCCCTTCAACTCTCCCCCTGCCCCTCAACCCCTCCTTTCCTTCCGATCTCCTTTCCCATTTCTCGCTCCTCCCTCTTCGATCCTTCGTTCGCCCGCGCATTTCGCTTTTGTTCGCGATTCGCGCCAAATTTTGCCGCACTCAGCATTTCGCAAATGCAGTTGCCGCCTTTTTTCTTGTCTGTGTCTGTGCGTATAGATTACCACTAATCGCGTCTGCGACATAGAAGGCGAGCCCGCTGGTTCTCCCCATATAATTATCCCCCGTGCAATAAGGTGCGACCTGATGAGTGTATACGCTATCTCTTGAGAGGTCGAAGAGGGGACAAGATGAGGGGAAGGGATAAGAGATAGTAAATATTATCCAGTGGCTATATGTTCTTCTTGCTCCCTTTGCTCTGCTAGTGCTTCTCTCCTCCTCTGGCACAGTTACAATGGGAGATACTCAGACTCACAGGACATTAAGATGCTAGGGAGATAGAGATACGACGGTTCTTTGTGTCTGTCCCTTTCCCCATTCTATCTCCATACTGTCCTCATAGAGGGAAGGGAAGATTCCACTGCTCTTTCCCTTCTCTCAGTCACCTTTCTTCCCCATTCCTTCCTCCTTTGCACGGTGACATTTTCCATCCCATTCAGTTTTCCCTTTCGTCGGAACATAGCTGTGGCTAAAGCAATCTCTTCTTCCCATCAGATTTTCTCCATCTCATTAATATTTACCCCCACTTCACTATAATCCATCTGGTCATCTGGTCACTACTCTCATTTCCATTCCTTTGGATGGGTCTGGGAATCCCCCCCCCCCCTCTCTCTCTCTCTTTTCTCGTTGTGTCCTGACCTCCCTGCCCTCTTCCTCTCTCTCACTTATCAATTGAACATGGCTATCATTGGGGTATCACTCGTTATCACTTGCACTCTTAGTCTATTCACTGCTTCATTCCACACTGCTCATAGTTCACTTCTTCCCCCTATCTCCCCCCCCCCTCCCCCCTCCTCTCCTCCCTTCCATCTCTCTATCCATCCTTCCATTTCGCCCCGCCTCTCCTCTCGTCCTTCTTCTTTATTGTGCAACGTGTTGAATTGTCGCTCCACGTCCTTTTCCTAGACTTTGTTGATTGGATCTACTCAATAATGATGATCTCATTTGGTTCAGGTGGTTGCCTCCCCATGTTGATATAGCGGCTCTTCCTTATCCCGTTGGTTATTGTTATTCACCCCGTCTCCCCTTCTCTTTCTACAATGGAATTGGCCTCTGCGATCGACTTCTCTCATTACTCTCACTTTCCTGATGAGTACTCGAATGAGTGCATGGAGGTAAACAGCCCCTACGACCGACCCAATATCGATTGATTACCCCCGAGGAGGGAAGAGAGAGAGAGAGAGAGTGAGAGAGAGAGAGAGAGGAATGGAATGATGAATGGACAGTCGAATCATCAATCTATTCCATTTCAGTTGGCGTCTGGATCAGACGATGAAGATTTGAATAGTGAGGAGCACGAATTGGATCTGCAGGTAGGGAGATATCCCCCTTTCCCTTTGATCTACCCCGATCAGTCGATCAAAGCAGAGTGATTAGTTAGTGTGTGGCAACTAGAAGGGGAGAGATCAGATGATCCCCCTCAGGAGCAACTTATTCGTGGAGCAGACTATGAAGATATGTTGGAAGATGAGGAGATGGATGAGGATTACGCTATGGATGGTGAGTAGAGTGACCTACCCCCCCCCCCCCTCCTCCCTTCCCTTCCCCAGTTAGAGCATCACCCCGCAATGCTTCCTTCCTCTTGCCTAAAGTGCGAGAGTTAGGGAAACATGGAGCATAGTGATTAGTGAAAGATAGGAGAACAAGAATAGTGGTCGAATAATAGACTCGATCAGGGATAGAAAAGGGAGGGAGGGAGAAGAACAGCTCATTGAGAGGAGAAGGGATACCCTGACCAGATCCCCCCCCCCCCCTTTCTCCCCTTTGGGGAGGAGACGGGCGATAAACCGTATGGGATTGACACTCGATAGGGTACTTTGATCGTGTCTCGAGTAGCCAGACATACTCTCCAGTCCACCCTCTCCCCCTCTCTTCCCTCTGGCAGTTCTCTTCCTTTCTCACGGTTTCCACACAGCATGAGATCTCTGGTAGTGCCACCCGAAAAAAAGCTTTTGCCTCCAATATGAATACAGGAGTCAATATGAGGGATAGAGAGGGGGGAGTGAGAAGGGGATAAATGGCTCCGCTTTTCACTCTGATCGTATTTGAGTGTAGATCCCGTCCCCACTCCACGAAAAGGATACATATAGGGGCTAATCGGAGAAAGGAGAAAAGTGAGAAGGGTTATCTGCTGTATCTCCCATCACATAATACGGTAACCATTCCTCTTGAGATACATATTGGCAATCGGATTGTTCATCGACTACGTCTGTTCGGAAGGGAGGGGAACCTCAGTCGAGTGAGAGTAGCAGTGAGGAGGATTCCATACTCGACCAGTCTCTCTCTGGACCTGTTAACAATGGATCTCACTATGATGAGGATGATGAGGTATACTGGAGACGTCATGATGGATGGATCAATAACTGGTTCCATTCAGGATTCATCCGAGGGAAGGAAGAAGATTGGTGGAGGGAGGAAGACGGGTGCCTATCTACTGGCCTCATCGACCGAGATGCTTCGGATTCGTTTCCCCTTCCAATCTCTTTCCCTTCGTCTCTCTGACTTCCTCTGTCTACAAGAAGGAGACTATCTCAATGACACCATAATCGACTTCTATCTCAATCACATAGTCGAACATCTCCTCCCTGATGAACCGTGAGTGCATCACACCATCGACGGCCTTTCCTAACCATCGTCTGATCTTTCAGGGATCGTCGTGTTACCGTACTCCCCTCGGTGTTCTGGCACAATCTGAGTCTGAGACAGAGTTCGTTGCCCGATGACGTGGAGAGTATGACGGAGATGCAGAAGGTGAGCAGGAGACGGGACGGTGTACTATTGCTTGACCAAGGGACGATGTTTCCCATTCGTCGTCCCCAATATGGATGCGCACCTAGCTCGGACTAATCCCCGCTGGCGGGGTTTGGATAGCTATACTGACAGAGGAAGAGAGGGGACTGTGTTGCTGATCAGCATTGTTTTTTCACCAGAGGGAAGAGGAAAAGAGGGGAGGGGGATGGGGGATGCCTCTCGATGGTTTATGAGTATGTATAGAGGGGGGGGGGGGGGGCACAAACAGGCAGTGGTTATATTCCATCAAGAGAGATATTGATGACTATCCCCTCTTTACAACCCCCTCCCCCCTTCACTGCTCTATCTTGATAAGAAGGATTGATGGAGAGGAGGGGGATACGGTATCAATCGATAGTCGGATCTGTCTACGAACTAGCGATCGCATTCCACTGCTCGAGGGGGGCTTATCATAGCAGTTGTCATCCCTCCCCTCCCATCCCCTTTCCCATCACCTTTCCATCTCTCACTACTAGATTCGTTACACATTGGGTCGGGTGCAAGGCTTGAATTGAGGAGACGAGAGAGTGCAGAGATCGGAGAGAGTGCAGAGAAAGAGAGGGACGAGTGAATGATCCCAGAGAACTAAGATGCTGTGGGAAGAGTGACGGGGGCAGAGGGGAAGGGCGGAAGATCGGGAGATGGATGGGCACAGAAGTACAGTAGTCTATAATATCTCTTCAGGACCACGCTCGATTCGAGGACATTCTCGAGTTTGTGACCGATTTCGAGCTGATTGATGTCGATTACGTGGCCATCCCTGTCAATGAATGGGAACACTGGTGAGAGACACTTATCGATTGATTGATAGGGAAGTATCACGTTGACTCGTATACGGTACTCTTGGCGCCTTGGCGAGTGTTGCGTTTCTTTTGCAGTTTTGCCCTTTTCTCATTGGCTGTCTATCTCTCTTGTCTCCTCTACATCTTCCTTCTCTCTACTTCTCCCCTCTCTTCCTCTCTTCTCCTCTCCTCTCCTCTCTTCTCATTCCATCATAGAGCGTGCGCTGAACTCTTTGTGTGCCGTCTTCCTCTTCTCTTCAATGTTGCGAAGGGAGGAGAGAGGGGTGGGGGTGAGATGGATGGGGCAGTGGGAAACCAATGTTTCTCCCCTCCTCCCCTCTCTTCTCCTCTTCTCTAAAACCAATCGATGCAACGCGCTCGCACTATTTTCTCCAACGTGAAAGAAAAAGAGAGAAGGGGGGAAGGAAGAGAGGAATGGGGATGGGGTGAGGGGGATCTGTAATCATTAGAGGGGTACCCCCCCCCCCTCCCTCCCTCCCCTCCCCTCCCTGTAAGTGTTGCGAGTGGTGATAAGGAGCGACGTGTCTTCCGATGGGGAGAAGCACCGAGGGGGAATAAAGAGAGATAAGGAGGGGAGAGGGACTATCAGTGAAGTCATGGAGCCAGAGGAGACAGAGAGAGAGAGATACTGTCAATTAGAGCCATGGAATGGGATATGATTGGCAGGATGGAGTGATTAGAGGGATAGAAGGGGAAGAGGTAGATCAAAGTATGGCCGATGAGAGATGCAGATGACTCTTGTGGTATGAGCAAGAGAGAGAAGGGGAGGGGGGAAGGGGGTTCAAGGCTAGATTACTCGCTTGTCTATCGCTAACTATCTGTACCATGCTAGTTGAGTGTTCTCTTCACTCTCCTCTGTCTACTCTATCTATGGACCTCCTCCCCCCTATCTCACTTTCCTTCCAATTCCTCCCTTCTTCTCGATCATTCTCTCCATATCTCAGCTGAATCGGCGCCGTTCCCTCTCCCCTTCATCTTTCGTTTAACTCTGAGTGTGCGAGAGGGGGACGAGGGAGGGGGTAAGCGGTTTTTAGACTGGCTCTGCCTAGACGAAAAGAGAGGGGGAGGGGGAACGAGGGACAGATAGACGGAGGGACGGAGGGACCATGTCTCCAATGGCAGAGAGAGAGTTCAAGCAAATAGAGGATGGATGGAAGGAGAAAGGGAAGAAGGAGGAGGGGGGACAGACTGTATACACGAAAGGGACTAAATACATTCAATCATTTTCGTGTTCCCTCTGACAAGTATACTTAGTGCAGAGTGAAGCATAAACTGACACGGCACTCCCCATCTCGCGCAACCTGTATCTCTATCTCTCTTTTTCTCTTTCTCTTTTGCACGTTTGATATGGGTTCGAAGCCGTGTAGTGTGTGTTGGCCTCTCGCCAGTGATTGCGAATTCCGGGAAGCGATGGAGTGAAGTGAGAAGAGAAGGGAAGAAGGAGGGAGGGGAGGGGTAAAGTGCATGAATCCATTATGAGCCCCTTCTCTCTCCTTTCTTCCTCTATTGGCTTCTTCTCATTCCGTTGTTAGGGCCAAGAAAAGGGAGTTTGAAGGTGAAGGAGAGAGGTTCCTCTGTCTAGAGAAGAGAAGAGAATGGAAGCCACACACTGGCACCGTTCCCAAGGAGATCTCAGAATAGACTGAGGAGATGAGAACAGAGGAGAGAGAGAGGGGATGAAGGGATGAAGGGAGATAACGAGGAGGATTGTGCCAAGTGTTATTGCAATGAAGAAAAGAGGAGTGGCGAAGTGAAGGAAGGAAATTAGGGATTGAATGGATCTCATCTCGTTGCAGGTCTCTCATTCTGGTGTGTCATCCCTTCACTCCTCACTCTCGTATTATCTGCTTCGACTCTCAACTCGCTACTGATCCCAATGATCTCCACTCGGCTGCACAACTCATCGCTCATTTCTTCAAGGTACGTTAGTCCATTCTAAACAGGATACGGTTGTCTCGGCTGAGGATACGGTAGCGGTGATCAATAAATGATGGTAATTGCAGTATGCTCATGGATCTCGTGGTGGGGCTGACTCGATGGGGACTGTGATCGTCCCTTTCGTCCCATCCAATCTCCATCAACAGGAGAACCACTATGACTGTGGACTCTATGTATTGGAGTATGCACGACGATTCCTTCTCAATCCACCCAAGAAGGTTCTGCACGCATACTAAATGTTGATGGGAATTATTATAAAATAATCGATTATTATGTCATAGTTCTGTATATTAATGCTGGAGGCATACGATGTACTGCAGACGTAGAATCTAATATGTGGAAATAGTGTAAAATGAAGAAATGAATGAATGAATATTGTGATTGCAGATGGAATCATTCGACTTCATCTCTGAGTATCCAGACTTCTCAGTGGAACAGAAGAGATGCGAGATACAACGAGTCATTCTCTCCCTATGTGCCAATCGATCTCTATGGGAGAAACTGATACAGATGCTTGAGGCGCCCCCTGCCCATCTCATCGATCGATTCTAAGGTACTGTACTTATCAATTCACTCTGATTACAGTATTCTAGATTATCCAGTCAATTACAGTAACCCAGGTCTCTTTCAGATGGTAGTGATCGCAGACTGATGGCCGTTGGAGTGTATGGCTGAGTACGAGTGCTCTCCGTTCTTCTCTTCCCTTTCTTCCCTTACCATCCCTTCTCAATTCGTCCTTATTTCCATCTACGAGGTCCCTTCACACTCCATCGTGCCTATCTCCTTCTCCCGATCCCCCCCCCCCACCCCCCCCCCCTTCCCCTTCCCCCTTGTTAAAGTAGTCGTCGAGTATCTCGATTGATAGTGGATTGAGTCCCCTCAGAGTACTCACATTGTATACCATTAGGTACCCTTGTTGTTGATCCTCCTCCTTCTCCCTCCTTCCTTCCAGAATGGGGAGAATGTAGGCGGAAGTGTTGTACCCTCTGGTCTCATCTCATCTCTCATTCCCCATCTCGTCCATCTACCTGCATCAATCGATTTCATGGTGACCGTCCATCTATCTCCGTGATGTCCCCCCCACCCCCCCCCCCCCCCTTCTAAGTTGACTCCCCTATTCAATTGTTCGTCCACATGACACACACTGTTACTCTCCGTGTTTTTTGCTGTTTCCCATTCCTCGTCGCACTCACTGCAACCACCCCTCCCCCTCCCTCTCCCCTATTATTGCTCATGTTATCTCATTCAATAATGTTCTTTTCTATTTTTGGGTTTCTGTTATTTCATGGTTTTGGGTCGTTTTATTCTGTTCCCTATTCTTTATAATGTTTTTTCCCTCTCAATTATTCCTCCGTTATTTTTTCTTTTAACATTATTTACTCGGCAGAATTGGTCTGTCTCTACGTGGTGATGATGTTCCGTCCCTGCCTTTCATTTCCATCATTTCAGTCGTTTTACTGTACCCCCATCCCCTCTCACCGACCAATCAATAGTTGATGATCCCCCCAGTTATTACAGTATCCCTGCACCACCCCTCACACTCGCCAATCGCATCATATAGGTTATCTGATTAGATTGTACACCGTTGTTACTCCCTCTCTATCTAGAGTACTCAATCTAGAGCTTAGTAATTTCAATTCTTCCCCATCCTTTTTATCGTAAAGATTTTTGCTGTTTACCGGCCCACAACACAAATTACTCTAAAAAAAAAAACCAAATACAAAATTGTTGCTTTCGGTCGTATCGATTGATTCGGTTGACTTGTCTACCGTATTGGATAGATGCGTACCGTATCCCTCTTTGACTCTCCGATATTCCCGATGAGCGTATCACATACCGTATCCCTCTCTATGCCGATGCTGCCACTTGTTCTCATCCTCACTTGTTGCTTGTATCCCCTCCCTTCCCATCTTAGATGCATCCCTTCCCCCTCGAGAATGAGTGACCCATTAGAGTACTGTACCCCGTCAGACCACCCTTTGGCCTGGACTAAACACAGTGCCGAAGGTGCCTTACTACAGGTGATGTACCGTAGTCTTGGAGGTTGGAGAGAGCAGTCTCGTCCCTCCATCTACCCGGTCTGACTACGGGTTGGTGTCTCGAAGAGTCATCTCCTCTCTTTAGATCCTTGTTGAATGTTATTTCGCAATTGTTCACTTTATCGTGTCAATCGGAATACATCGTGTTGCTTATTCACTATTTTTTTGTTGAACACGGGATAACACAACAACAAAATACAGAAATGTACAATGATAAAAAAAAGAAGGGGGGGGGGGGCAAGCAGGAAGTTTGGATCAAGGGTGGGAGAAAAAAGTGGGGGATATTTACATTTGCGGAATATCTCAATTGGAGAATATAGTTGTCGTCGAATATGAATCATATTGCATCTGTAGATTCCGAATTATAAAAAAAAGAACAATCGGAATTGAAGAACGCATTAAAATTCTCTGACAAAGTTTCAGTTTGATCGAAAAATTCGTTTTGGATTTTTCTGACTGCTTTTTTTGGAAGAATGTCATCACAAGTAGCCATCCTAAGGCCTCAAAAATGAATATGAATCACAATGTGATCTAGTGTGCAATTTGTGTGGTGACACTTGGAAGGGAAATCATCACTCATGGTCAGTTGGCGTTACTAGAGAGAGGGAGGGAGAGAGAGTAAGAAGTGTTCCTTCCTCTCTGGTTGAAGTGTAGTCTCTGCTTTCTAGTCACAGACTCCAATCAAAATGCTCAGAAGGTGAGGCTGGTATATAAGAGACGAGACAGAATGATACCCCACCACCCACAGATTCCTCTTCAATCCTCTTCTCCGTCACTCTCTCAATCCACTTTCCCTCGTCTCCCCCCTTCCTTCCACTCATATCCAGGTAAGGGCCGTCTATCAAAGATCGAAAGATCACTCCTTTATTTCTCCCCTTCTTCCATCTCCTCTCCTCTCCTCTCTTCTCATTCCCAGTAGCCGGATGACGGTTCCTTCACTCTTGATTAGATAATACACCCAGCTGATGCAACTCCTCATTGATAGGAGATCAGCCCTCCCTCCTCCCTCAAATACCCTTTCCCCCTTTCCCCCTCTCCCCCTCCTCTCCTCCCCCTCCTCTCCTCCCCCTCCCCCCCAGTCATCAATGTTTCAGAGCAGTCGGGTGGTGGCTCTCTCCCTCTGCTTCTCCCCCCCCCCTCCCCCCCTCTCCTTCCCTCTCTCTTCTCATTCGCGTGCTCTTCATAGTACACTGCCCTTCTGTCCCTACCTTCGTCCTTACTTCGTCTATCTCTGCCCATTCATCGTTTACCCTTTTTGAGAACGACATTCTATTCAGTTTATGCCACTGTTCCATGGGCAACAACTTTCTTACATCGTATCACCCTATTTCTAAAGATCATCTCCAGTGAATGGTCTACAGTAGGTCATTAATTCGTCCAACTTGGAGGGAGTGGTGATATCCTTGGTTTTTTTTAGTTCTTCGGTTCTCCTTCCTCCTGTCTAAATTGCCCTTTCTCATTCATTTCCCCCACGTGGTCCGGGTCTATTTCAACGACGAAAAGAGGATCACTTTGTTCCTTCCCCCCCTCCCCTCTCTCTCCCTTCCCTCTCTTCTCTCTCCTCATCTCTCCAATATAAAGAGTAGCAGCTCCTCTCTTCTCTCCTCTTCTCTCCTTCATATCAATTGCTTCCCTCTGAACACCCTTATCTATCCCATTATCACCTCTCAAAAATCCCACCAAGCTGCTTTGTTGGGTCTTATCTTGTTAGATTCAATCATCAATGGTGACGGAATCATGTCATATTTATTATGGTTCTCTCTCCACTTTCATAACTCAATGGATTCATTCAGATGTCCACCTTCGCAGGTTTCGGAACCAATGCAGTCCACGTGGGACAGGAACCCGAACAGTGGGAGATGAATCAGGTATGAATCATTCCAAGAGATCAAAGATCAAATTTACAACTTTTTGGCTAGTCTTTTGCGTCATTGAATGAATGGTTCTGAAGGCAAACTTCTCTCTGTCTCTTTGAGAGTGATCAGATCATGAATCAGCAACTGCTTCAATCTCTCTCCCTCCCTGCAGGTTGTCCCTCTCATCTCTCTCTCCACTACGTACAAGCAGGATGCTCCTGGACAGCCCAAGGTTCGTTTGAGACCGAAGATCGAAGATCAAAGATCATTTGAGGCTCACGACTATTCTCGTGCTGGCAACCCGACGAGAGATGTCCTCCAGGCTAATCTGGCTGCCCTCGAAGACGCCAAGCATTGTACGTTTTATCTTTTCATAAACCTCTCCTCTCTTTGGAAAATGCGGCTTTGATCTGGCGTTTAACGATATTTGGTGCCCACTGAAACTACCCAATAACGAGGTGGCTGTAAACCATGAATGATCTGAAATAGACACTTTATTTCTCTGTTCTCTTGTAGAGAAGTGAGAGAAAGTTAGAGAACTCAGTAAGAACGTGTGGAGTGAATAGTGACTGAGAGAGGATTTCGTCCATTTTTCCAACTGAGTGAATTAGTCGAACTTCCAATGAGATTCCTTCCGAGATTAGACCATCATCCCCTCTCCCAATGAGAAAAGAAGGGGTTGAGAAGGAGCGCAAACTGTGATTAGAGAGTAGAATGAGAGAGAGAGAGAGAGAGAGAGAGAGAGAGAGAGAGAGAGAGAGAGAGAGAGAGAGAGAGAGAGAGTAGAAAGAGAGAGAAAGAGAGAGAGACGAATGGTGGTTTGAGTGGAAATTTGGTCATTTGGTCATCATTTGGAAGATCAAGAAAAAAGTGGTCGAATGACTCTGCAAAACTGCAAAAGGAGAAGAAGAAGAAGAGCCACACGTGTCAAGGCGATTGCATATCACTCCATTCCTATCATTTTCTCTCCATTCGATGGAAGAAAGGGGAAATGAAGGAGACTACCGTATCCTCCCTACAGTAATATCTATCAGGCTTCACATTCGGATCGGGACTCGCCGCTTCTTCTGCCATCGTTAATCGATTGAAGACGGGAGATCATGTCATATGCTCCGATGATGTCTATGGAGGTGATCTTTGATCTCTCCTTATTATCGATCCATTCCCTAATCAAAGCCTTATCGTATCCCCTATTCAGGCACTCAGCGATTCCTTCGCAAAGTGTCCATCCCCCATCACGGATTGGAGGCATCCTTCGTTGATCTGACTAAGAAGGAAGAGTACGAGAAGGCATTCAAGCCCAATACCAAGGTTTGTTTCGAAAAGAGCGAATGAGAATCTCACCTTTTTCGGTGCTGAACGGATACGTTTCAGACTGTCAATAACGAATCTAAAAAAATAAAAATTTTGGTGCTAATTCCAGTCTAAAATAATCAAAAATATCTGTTCAGATGCTGTGGCTTGAGTCTCCCTCCAATCCCCTCCTCAAAGTGGTGGACATCCAAGCAGTTGTCTCTGCTGCCAGAAAGGCCAATCCCGATATTGTCGTCGTCGTGGACAACACTTTCATGTCGCCCTACTTCCAGGTGAGACAGCAAATCGATAATCTTGATGAAGTAGATCATTATCGATTGATTGATCCCTGACGGTATCCTCCTTGACCACCTCCCTTACAGCGTCCCCTCTCTCTGGGTGCAGATGTGGTCGTCCATTCCATCACCAAGTATATCAATGGCCATTCCGATGTAGTGATGGGATGTGTCATGACTGATAGAGAAGATATCAAGGACCATCTTTTCTTCCAGCAATTGGGTAAGTTGATCTTTGATCTCTGCTCGGACACCCGATTAATCTTTGATCTCTTCAGCGGTGGGAGCTGTTCCCTCTCCCTTCGACTGCTTCCTCGTCAACAGAGGCATTAAGACCCTCCACGTAAGTTGACTAATAATGATGAAATAATGGCTATGGTATCGATAACTGATTATATTCCAGCTGCGGATGAAGGCCCACTACGAGAATGCTCTTGCTGTTGCCCAGTATCTGGAGAAGAACGAGCGAGTGGATAAGGTACGGTAGATGGATCGATGGACCAATCAATCGATGATCCTTCTAGGTACTGTATCCTGCCCTTCCTTCTCATCCCCATCACGAAGTGCATAAGAAGCAGACGAAGGGAATGAGTGGAATGATCTCATTCTATCTCAAGGGAGGATTGGAGGAGTCACAGAAGTTCTTCAAGGCCATCAAGGCTAGTTGACAATTACATTTTCTCTTAAAAAAATGAGAAAAAATCACTTGCAAAATATTTTCGCGTGATGAAATGAGATTGAAGTATAAATCATTAATCGGTATCCAATATTTGTTGTGTGCAGGTGTTCACACTGGCTGAATCTCTAGGAGGATATGAATCATTGGCTGAGCTTCCCTCTGTCATGACTCATGCTTCAGTCCCTGAAGAGGATAGAGCCAAGTTGGGAATCACCGATAACCTCATCAGGTAAAAATGAGATTAATTCCGAAGAATTTGACGGAAATATTTATTCAAAATGCAAATTCATCATTTTGCATCTCTGATCTTTACAGACTTTCGGTTGGAATTGAAGACAAAGAGGATCTGATTGCTGATCTCGAAAACGCCCTCAAGGCTGCCGTTCCATCGATCTAATCGATAACTTGCCCATCTACCGTATTATCGGTGTATTTACCGTATCCGCATTTGTATCCGTTTCTCTCCTCCTCTCGACACTACGTGTCTCTCCATTGCCCCCGTGTCTCTCTGTTGTTGCCTTCTCATTAGAGAGGGAATAAATAATATCGATTGATTGATTCTCTAGGAATGTTAACTGTACTTCTATTCAACTGCCGATTAGCATCCATTGATATCACTATTGTGATTGATAAACACATTTGTTTCTCTCTCGTCAACGACGTTTTATCGATGAGCAAATTGATCCACTGAGAATAAATATGGACTGGAAACGACGACCACACAATGGATACAGTAACCCGATGGATGATTGAGAGAGGGAAGAGAACGGGGACAAACTGCGAGACTAGAGGAGGAGACACGGTGTGCGGTGTGCAGAGGAGCACGATGGTGAGCAGTGCGAATCGCAGATTGCCAGTACCCGTTCCCAGTCAGGTATGTGCACGATACACCGTCAATGATACGGTGGGAGGTGAGAAGAGGAAGAAGGCCTATCACATAGGGGGAGTTTATTGGGTTATGGAGTGAGGCAGATTAGACTAAAACCCGATGGAGACACGCTTCTCCCTTATAAAACAATGTATAATAGCAAGAAAAGAACAGCTGCGCAGCTAAAAAACAGCAGGAATCAATGATCTACCGGAAGTACGATAGGTCAGATAGATGATCGTCAATTGACTGTTATTTCATGGGAGGAAGTGCTTCCGAGTGAAGCTCTCTCTGGGTCATCTCGTGCCAATCGGAATGAATCAGTGGAGGAATGGGCATATCCACTCTCATCAGAATGTTCAGGAAGGGAAGAGAGATGGGATCCAGTCTGAAATTGAGATCCATTATCATGGATAGTGGCACTAGTGCTGGACACTTTTCCGAACTTTCACATGTGTTGTGTCTATTTTTTTCTTTGAAATATTGCTTTCGACTTCATTTCACATTAGATGATTGTATTGCATAGAGGGGAAGAGGGTGGACAACAAAGGGGAAGAGAGTAAAGGCTAACGTGAATGGATGATCTGCTGACCCCTGTAGAAGAGGAGAGAAGAGAAGAACCGAAGGAATCAGAGGAGAGCCGAGATGATGAATGAGTGTACGCATGGGGTTCACCCGACTTCTCCAGACAATCGGGACGAGTTACCTGAAGAGATTACGGTAAGTGATGGGAGATATAGATTGAATGAGAGAGAGAGAAGGGAAGGATACTCACGCTATGGGAGTTTCTTTTGAAGATATTAGAGAGTCGTGAGAAGTAAGACTCTTTCGATTTAGATGACGATGGTTCGTCTGTTGAAGGAGAGACGAAGATCGGATTCGTCGTTGAAGTCGAGGACTTCTGAATGAAATATCGTACATGCTACGAAAATCAGAACAAGTACCGTAAGTTACGGTGAAATATTCACTTTTTGAATATTTGCTGATACTAAATATTACGACTTGTGGTTGTGCTCTTATTTTTTCTCATGGCCACTTTGCGGGAATCGACACGGATATGCTCGGTGAAATAAAGTGAAAATACGGTCAAGGTTTATCATTTTAGCTCGCGAAGCATTTTCCTTTGATTTTCTCATGTAATTTGTCACTTCTTTTGAAATTCGGGGCAGAAAAAAACGATATTAAAGTAGTAAAAAACGGTTGAGCTTAATCGCAAGCTAAAATGATAAACCTTGACCGAGCTACCGTAACTCGCACCATAAAAGAGACCTGTTTCAAATATCGATTTCTAGGAATATTTCACCGAGCATATCCGTGTCGATTCCCGCAAAGTGGCCATGAGAAAAAATAAGAGCACAACCACAAGTCGTAATATTTAGTATCAGCAAAGATACGAAAAGTGAATATTTCACCGTAACTTACGGTACTTGTTATGATTTTCGTAGCATGTACGATACACTATTAATCTCAATATTCTGGAAATATATCAAATCTATTGCAATATATTGGATTGCTCACCTCTGGTGCTTTTCCTTGCACTGCGCATTCTTCTCTTCTGATAAAATGGATTTGTTGAGGGGAGACGAAACAGGGATTGGTTGAAGAGGAAGATGAGAGGGAGAAGGAGAGATCGAGAGGACGACGGGGAGGGGAACATCTGGAAGATACGGAGATTGAGGCACAGTCGGAGACCTTTAGAGAGATATTAGAAACAAATATTTACAGCATGTAACATAACTTTCTAATTCAATAATCATCAAAATAAACTGTGGGAACTGAGGTATAATTGCATTAATTAATAGTATGGAATATGTTCATTGCCACATCCATTTCACTGATTTGGATGTACAATGTGAGATTGCGTACCTCCTGAGTGGATCGAAGCTCAATTTGCTCAATTCAGTCGATGGAGAGGGCAATTCTTCATTCTTGGGAGAAGGAGCGAGAGAACAACAAGAGGGTCTGTCATCGAATCGACGAGGCCGAGAGAAGAGCATCTGGAGTGAGAGGGAATGATCTGCCATTGACTGGGTGGAGATACGGTACCTTTGGTCTCTGTACTTCTTCAGGGGGAGGAGAAGGGGCACTGCTTCCTCTCCCTCCCTCACTTCCACTCTCACTCCTTGGTGGAGTAGACTGCATTTCCCTCTTTCCATTCTCATTCCTTTCCGTCGATGGAAATTCTTCCTCTATCTCTTCGTCCTCTTCCCGCACACCTTCCTCCTGAAGGGAAAATGATTACTCTAGCAAATAACGATTGAAAGATACCGTAGTCAATAGAAAAATACTTTTCGGCAACGATTATTGATTAATCTACCGTACCTTGGGAATGCGACTTCTCGAAGATGACGTCAAAATGGCGTGAGACGAAGAGGATTTCGGCATTTTCATTGATTTGGGCATTTTCATCACAGGAGCCAGACAACAATTCTGAAGAGTGAAGAGTACGGTAGATGAGTGAGATGGATCGATGACTGACTGGTCGAGAAGATGCTTCCAGAGGGGAACACTCTAACTTCTCTTTCACTTCTTTCGTCGGAAGGAGACCTTCGTCTCTTAAAAATCACGATCAGTTCTGATCTCACAATAGATCGATAATTAGTTCTCACCTTAGTTTTCGCTCATATTCCAATAATTGGCCCATGAAATTAAAGTTGGGGGAGATGGTACTCCTTCTCGCTTTGACGAATCTGAAAAGAAGGGGATTATTTTATGAAAGATCAAAGATCAACTCACTTGTATGCGTCTTCCGAGTCCATTTTGAGATGCCTCATTATGTATGAAATGCACATGGTCGGAGATCGGGAGATTCCCGCGAGACAATGCACCAACACCACCTTTTTCCGTTGACGGACCTTTTCTGAAGAGGAGATTATTGTAGGGATGGATGGATAAGGGACTGTCGTACCAAGGAACTGGAATGCATCATTGAAGTATGGATAGAGTTTATCCATATAGGAGTCATTGACAGGAATCCTCAAGAAGTGTTCATCTTCCACTGTGATCGCACGAGGACAAGTCACAGAGAGATTCAATACGTACTCGATACCACATTCCTGAATGAGACCACGATTAGGAATCATCCCCTCCCACTACACCACGACTACTGTAGGTTATCAGTTGTTATTGGGGGCGAGAGAAGGGGAACTCGTTGGTTGTCTCTCTGATTAGTGCACTCTCTCTCTCATTCGGGTGACTCAGTGATCTACTCTCTTTTCTCTCATCTCGACCCGATGTTTCCATTGATTGACGTCAGACTGACTCAGACACCATTTGTCCATCACGAGTGGATAGAGAGAGAGAGAGAGATCAGAGTGGATCAACAGGGGTAGATCATAGATCATCCACTCACTTTGAGTATCTCCGTATTCATCGCATCTTGTTGTGATCCCAGATATAGGAAGGGAAGGATCATAGTGGGACCCTGGGGACGATCAGAAAGACATGGCTGCAATAGTTTCATTCCCATTATTTATCATTTCTCATTTCGGATTTATCTCTGTGCACCGTAATTAACCGGGGTTTGGAGAGAATAAAAATGTTGAATAAGAGTGTGTAATAGATTACCTGTGACTGGCTGCCCCCGGGCACTTGCGTGTGCATGGAAGATCGAAGAGGAGAAGGAGAGGCAGTTTGAGGGATTGGAAGAGGAGAAAGACGAATTGGAGGAAGAGAGGGAGATGATGTAGACTCAATGAGGGATGGGAAGGCAGAGGAGAAGGAGGAGTAACCACCTGAAGAGGAGAGTACTGTAGGAAGGAGAGAGGAGTACGGTAGGGAGGAGGATGGGACAGAGGAGTGATTGGAAGGGAGGGAAGAGGAATTACCAGAGCGTGTAGACATGGCCATTCACAAAGATGGAAATGTTGAAATTTGAATGGATGGATAAATCACACTTTCTTTGTCATGTTTTCAGTTTAAAACTCCAGGAGGTATGACGAAATAAGCACTCTCGCTGATTGTGGCAAAGTTGTGGTGAAGAGAGAGAGAGAGCAGAAAGTAGAGAAGAGATATCACGTGGAAAAGAGAGAAGAGATTGAGTCAACATCATGAGTCATACGGTAGATCAAATGGGAATATCGATTGATCCATGAGGTAGGTCAAGAGATGAGACTACCGATTGGTGAGGGAAGGACGATGGAATGGTCGTTCTATCTATTGAATCACACACGAGAGAAGAGAGTGTGTAGAATGAAGAGAGTCCAGAGAGGGAGAGGGAGTGAGAGAAATAGAGAGACAGAGCAAACTAGAGAGAGAAGAGGAGAGAGTGAGCAGAGAGAAGAGATATTAGAGAAAGAAAGAAGAGAGAAGAGAAAACAAGGACATGAGTCACTCTCAATGTGTGCAGTTCGCGATCGATCGGCGAATAGAAGAGAGGAGTACGGTAGAGGGAGAGAGTATACTGTAGTATTGATTGATGAATCAGATGGGAAGGGACACAATGAGAGAGAGGGCAGATGTATCCACAGGAGGCCATCAGATGAGAAGGAGGCAATTGGGATTGAACTGTCAGGTTCTTTTTTCGCCTTGAAACATAGCAGAAAAGGTAGAGACAGAGAGAAATGAGTGAATGGGAATGAAGAGAGACGAGAGATGAAGGGAAAGTGAGAGAGTGTGGAGATGTGAGAGAGGATAGAGAAGTAGAGAGACGGATTTAGAATGAACACTCCTTTTCTCTATCTCTCCATCTCATAAGACAACTGGTTCTCAGAAACATTAAGAGAGTTGAGAGAGGAGAGAGATAGAAGAAGAGGGAGTAGATCAAACCATGTGATTACTCATGCCCGATATTATTAGTGTTATTGGTAGTGAATAGAAAGGAGAAAAAGAATGGGGGAATGATGAGTAAGAGACTAATCGGATAGAGACTGTTCCCTTCAGTTCATTCACATGGGAGAAAGTAGAACTAGAATAAGTATTCAAATGTCAAGGTTCTATTCCTTCCTTTGACCTACCATTGAGAGGGAGTGAATCTGGTCGAATCCGCTTCGGTTCCACTACAGTTTCTTCCTTTTCTTCCTTCTCTTCCTTCTTGATAGCTTTCCTTCTCCTTCCATTCCTTCTTCTTTTCTTGGCCATTTTAGTAGAGGAAAGGGCGATTATGGGACGATGGTTGGGAGAATACTGAGGAGTCTTCCCTTCTCTAGACCCAAGAAGGAGAGAGAATCGATGGGATGGAGAGGGAGGGAGAGGGAGAGGGAGGGAGAGGGAGTTCCTCCCCCTCCCCAGCTGATTCGGTCCTATTGTCCCATTCGGTCTCTCTTTTAGTTCTCTCGTTGTATGGGAATAAGGGGGTTTGTGACAGGTGTGAGAGAAGAGAAGAGATCTTGTTCAGAGTAGCAGAGAGACCTACACTTTCCCCTTCTACATCATCTGGATTATTCAGACAGATGTTCTTCAACAAGTCCTCTTATGCATTTCCTCTCTTAATCCGATCGATATTTCCCTCTCTAGTTGGTCACGGGTCCCATAAACTCGACCGTACAATATTGGATGCTCTTCGTGCGATTTCGTGCACGATCTTTCAGAGAGCGACGAGAAATATGACAGAGTGAGAGAGGGGAGGAGAGAGAGAGGGAGATGGGGAAGAGGGGAGGGGAGGGGAAGGGGAGTGACTCAACCCTCTATCTCTAGCCATGTAGTCCTCATGACTCGACTACGAAATAGCATGTAGAATGAGGAGAGAGGGGGCATCTCCGTTTACCAGTCTCATTACTGAATGAATGTGCAGAATAAAGGAGAATGAGCTGCTGATTCACTGAGGAATAATCGAGGAAAAAGAAGAAGAAGAAGAGGAGAAGATGAAATGGAGACTGAGGAGAGGGACCGAGGGAACCGAGAGGTCCGTGGAGGCTGGGGAGGGGATTCTCTCTCTCTCTCTCTGACTCATGGTGTCATCACCTAGACAATTCTGAGAATAGAGGAGAGAATTGAGGAGGTGGAGAAAATAATGAGATCATTGAGATGGATTGGAACATAAATGAAGAGGGAGAGAAGACTCGATCAGACAAATAGGCGGTGCTTTCACTGACTCATATTTTTTCTAAGAAAAATTGAGGTGGAAGAAAGATGATAAATAGATGAGTTGATGATTGAGAGAGAGAAGGGGAACAGATTGAGTGGATGGACTAGTTATGTCCATTCCAATCCATTCTCACTTATCTATCTGGTACCTTGTTCACGTTGAATATCACTACGAAGCAAATATCAGTGCAGAGATGGGATGACGTAGAAAGAGGAGAGAGGGAAGAGGGAGAGGGGAAGAGAGAGTGGGTAGATCGGAGAGGGTAACCGGATTGGAATAAATCAGTGGAGGATTGGAATGGATGGACGCTGCAAGAAGAAGGAGTGAGCTGCGGAATGATGAGAGAGGACGTTCAAGTTGAGGGGATGAGTCAGTCGGAGAGAAGTCATATGAGAGATGGAGTGTAAAGTGGAAGAGATGGGACGGTAGAGGGGAGAAGGGAGAGGGGGGGAGGGGAGGGGGAGGGAATAGTTAGTATGGAGAGAGAGATGACGCCTTCGGAATGAGTGAAGAGGAGAAAAGAAGAGACAAATTGAATTGAATACAAGAGAAGAAGAAGACAAGAGGAGAAATCTGAGAGACCCTCTCAGGACAAATTAAAAGGAGGAATTGAGTGAAGGAATCGAGATCCTTATCCCGAAGAGAAGAGAGCAAAGGAGGAGAGGGATATAATGAAAAGAGAAGGAGAGAAGACTGGGGGAGAAGGGAAGTCACTAGTATGTCACTCATCTCCAGAAGGGAATATTCAGACAAGTCAGATGAAATGAAGAGGGTCGTCGTGTGTCAAGGGAGTGAGGATGGTGCAGTGAGTGCAATGAGATGGACGACGTCTCACCTTCCAACATGAGAACACTCTTGATGCAGTCTACAGTATCCAGTTTGGACTTGAGAAGGCGACAGATCTTAGCTGATGACTCTTTGTTGTTATTGTTGTTGTTGAGAGGGAGAGAATCAGAGGGACATCTGAATGGGAAGATGAAGGGAGGAAGGGGGAAGGGGGGGGGGGGGAGGGGGGATGGTGAGAGGTCGTCTTATCAATGACTGATCCCACTGATTCCTCTATTGCGAAAGGCACAAATTACGCATCTGTTAGTTTTCCACTACTCATTCTCTGAGATCAGCAATAAACTGTGTAAATGACTCACTTGATAGGGGCTCCCTCCCATTTTCGCTTCAGGCACAGCCCAGTAGGACGGGAAATCTGATAATTTACATATTTTTTATTTCAAAATATATTTTTTCCGCAGAAACGTTGTCAAGGAGAAAGAAAAATTTCCAAAGAATCATAATTTTGAAAGGTCTACCTGTTCCATTTCCTCGATTCCTCCGTATAAAATGAGATTCATGGATGATCCGAGTGATTGCTTGTCTTCTATTGTCCCCAATAGATGAGACACGAGAGACTCAGCGTCTACCTGTAATCATCCCCCCATTCAATCTCTCATTTGTGACGTCACTCCTCGATCTCCAATTGACCCTCGTGATCCCATTTGAATGAAAGATGAACGAGAGAACGGAGAGAGAAAGGAAGAGCAAGAATGGTTGCAAGAGAGGTACAAGATCTCAAATATTGGGGTGCAGAGGAGAAGAAAACTACTCGGAATGAAGACGTCAGAAGAGAGAGAGAGACACTTTCACAACTGACGATTCATCTGGTGGTTCATTGTGGTTCTTATTTGTAAGGGTAAAGAGTCACTGAATGAGATAGAGCGACGGAATGGAACAACCACAGAATCTATTATCAATAGAGACAAAAAGGGAATGATTCTGTGTTTGACATGTGAGGAAAAACAAGGTGAGCGTAAATGAAAGAGAGTCGTTTTTATGGAAAAAAAGAGAGAATGAGTCACTTCTAGAAAAGATTCCAATGATTCGAATGGTTCGTGAGACAATGAGATTATGGAGAATCGGAATATTGATAAGAGAAAAGACGCATTCGATAGTACAAAGTAGACTAGAGATGATAGGAGAGAGAAGAGACAAAGTGGTTGTAATAGATTGTTTGATTGTTAATTAGAGTGAGGGAGGGAAGGGAATGGAGTTAGCATGAGAGAGATGAGTCATTGAGTAGTATGGGAAAGTGCAGAGGGAGAGAGAGAGGGAGAAGAATAGGAGGGGAGGGGGGATGGGGGGGGGGGAGAGGGGGGAAGAGGGGGGGGGAGAGGGGGGGAAGGGGGGGGGGAGGACTGGAGGGCAAATCACGAACGAATGAACGATTAGATGTTCCACTAGATAGATTCTATCGAGAGAATCTATTGGATCTGACTCATTCTAACGTTCTCTCACGAAGCAAAAACAAGAATCTAAATAGTTTCCACTCTGCAAACGGCGCCTTTTAGGGCGATGTAAAGAGAGTGTTCGAGGAGAGAATGAGACTGTAAATAGAGAGAGATGGATGGAGAGGCTGAGACTAGAGACACGAGGGATCGAAATGAAGAGACGACTGAGGGAAGAGTGAAAATACGACTGACAGTCTTCATAATAAGAGAAGACTGTCAGAACGTGAGTTGAATTACAGCAATATGGATAATGAAGAGTGATTCAGATAGCGAAGTGCCTTCATTATGTAGAAGGAGTCATGATGAATGAGAGATAAGTAAGTATTAGCAACTTCCCATGGCGACTGATAGAGAGAGAGAGAGAGAGAAGTAAACAACTTCATGCTCATGGAAAGTGCGGAAGAGAAGGATCGTAAGTGTGGGAACGGTAGAGGGTAGAGAGAAGAGAGAAGGGGGAGGGGATGGGGAATGGAGTGGAGTTCCCCCCTTAGGGCAGAGTGGAATGAGTCATTGAATCACTCTGGATTTGTACCATGACTAAGAGAGAAGAGAGACCATCGAGAGATCCTGAGGGGGGATCATCCATTGAATGGAGAGAATGAGATGGGAAGGAAGGAAGGGAAGGTCCACTCAGAGGTCAGTGGAGAAAAAGAGAAGAACGGAGGAAGAACTGGAATCATTCCAGTCAATCAACTCAACATTAGGGAATGAATGGTAGGAAGAAAAAGAAGAAAAAAGAACCTTCCAAGATCTTTCATTCATAATTGATGATTCATTGTGTATTCGATAGCGTAAAAAACGAATGAACAACCCTTACTGTAGATTGAATCGGCGGAAAAATAAGAGATGTGTTACGCGATTAGGCTATTATCGAGATAAAATTGGCGCTTTTTCTATTTCGCGTTACACAAAATAGGTATGTTGGAGGTAAGAAAGTCTTGACCTACATGAGCGAAGAATAAATAAGTGACTGAATGGAAGAGGGTTCCACTGATTATGAATGACCATTCTGACTCATTCCTTGTCCATTCATAAGTGTGAGAGCGAAAGAAGGGTATCCATGCAACCAATCATAAACTAGTCTAGTTTCCCGTATGACTAATCAATGTCAACTGGATACTGTAAGTGATATAGAATGATTCAGAAAGGGCATCGAAAGTGCGAAGAGTCAGAGATTAATTCAAACATTTCTAATTTAATTTAAGGACAAGTAAAAGGTTTCCCTACACTCCCTACTTCTAATCTTAGCTGAAGAATGGAGAAGAACTTTTGTGGCAACGGAGAGAAATTGCTGAAAGGGGGTCGCTTGCAGAGAAAGTGAGAGAAATGGCTGTAAACGAGCGTATTAGACCAGCAGGAGAGAGAGAGGGACTGAGTCAGAGGAGTGTCCACGAGTGAATCAGTGTTTACTAATGGAGGCAAAGAGGGATGATTCAACCCCTGAGGGAACGAGATCACAATGACTTCTGAACGACGGTCTCTCACTACAACACAACTTCTTCCCTTCTCAAATAGTTCCCCTCTGCTGCAGAAGAAGGAGGGAGGGAGGACCTCCAGAGATGGTAATTCTAGTGTGAGTCTCCTCATTCCATACACTCACTCATCGGTCAGAGATAAGAGGCGACTCCTCTCTGAATATCCATCCCCATCCATCCCCATCTAGGTCTCCCTTTCGTAATTGGTGAGATGTTGATTAGTCAGTGCAGAATGAGAAATGATCTTTCGCCACTTCCAGTCTCACTTCCTCTCTATTTCAATGCATTTTCAATGACGAAACAGTCTTCCATCTATCCCATCTGCCCTCCCTTCTTCTTCTCCTTCTCAGACCACTTTGAGTCATCCTTTTATCCCCTCTACTCACTACCGTATCCCCTCCCCCCTCCTCCCCCCTCCATCATGAATCCTGTCTCAAGTGTCAGGGTGACTCGATAGTATCAATGCCCGTTCCCTGTCCTTAGTCATCCCTACCGTAGCCTTGAGAGTAGTTCTTCTGATTACGGTAGGAATGATTCAGAGGAGAGAGAGGAGAGCCTTTGTGCTGCTTCCGAATGAGGGAATGAGTGAAGGGAATGAGGGAGATTGGAGAGTCAGTTCCATTCTACACTTATTCCCTCTTCCATCTATCATACGTCATCTCTGACTTCTCTATCTTTCTCCATAGTTCTTCTTCCTCTTTTTTGTCATCCAATAATTGGGAGGATCAAAGGGGTGATCATTCTATCGGAGTAGACACAATATAAAAATGACGAGGGACGACATTCATGTCTTTCCCTCTGACCATCGTGATCTCTGATCTTCAATGGTGCGAATCTTCTCTTCTCTTGTCTTACAAGTGATGAGAGGCAGTTATCAGCAATGAGTGAGAGACACAACGATGATGCGACACGACTGATGATCATACTGATACGAGAGGAGAGAAGGGAGGGGGAGGGGGGGAGGGGGGGGGGAGGGGAGGGGGACTGGACGGACATGGACACGGTAGGAGGGAATGGTCACTATTGGGATGCGTAATTGCAAATACTCTAAATGGAAGAAAGCACATAAAGAAGGAAAGATCAAAGATCACTCGCCTTTCCACAGCTGAGTCGTCTCCTCATGAGTTTGCTGTAGAAGGCATTGACTGCACTTCGAATGTGACCCTGAAGAAAGAGAGATGGAGGTGGAAGGAGGAGGGGGGGGGATCGAACCTGATTGTAGTCTGAGAATAGTCTGCAATCAACGATGAGCAGAGAAGGAAGAGGATTCTCCACCTGAGAATTATATTTTATAGGGATGTTAGGATGGATGCCATTGCTATACGAATTGATTTGTAAAAAAAAATAAGCTGGATTTTGGAACTAAATATGTGATGGAGCTACCAGAAGGGCGAGTTCTCCTGCCGAGATGAGGCCATTCTCTGCCATGTCGACTGAAGAGAAAGAGAGAAGAAATTGTGAAGTGAGATGAGAAGTGGAATGAATCCAGTGCTGGAAAAGGAAGAAGATCACAAGAGAAGAAGAAGATCTGAGGAGAGAAGGAACAGAGAAGAATCATGCACGTCACTCTTGAAAAATGAATCAATGAGTGTTAGATAGAACAAATTAATTAGCTCTGTTAGTACAGAGACAAAGGAAGAGGTTCATGAAATAGATGCGATTGGAGGAGGAATCACCCAAAATTACACGCGCGGGCAAAGGAACTGATTCATCTTGAAAGAATGGAGGAGGAAGGAGGTACCGTATACCCAGAGCATGAGTTGAGAAATAGATACGCAGTAGGAAATGTTCATAAAGTTACAGTTCCGAGTTACGCAAGCCTCGTCCCTAGTCAATATGACGGAAACCTTATCATAAGGTATGAGTGGAATCCCTTTGCGATCTTTATGAACTCTTGTGATATGATTATAGGAGATAGGGCGTATCTCCGGATATTCATGAGGATATGAGAGAGACTGAGAGGAATATTTATAGGGATGGAAGGAACGGGAATGGGAATCTCATGGAGATAGAGATGATGAAAATAAGGAGGAATGAGTCATGGGAATGATGTCACTTTATCGTTTCGTCATTGCTAGGCAACGCTATACAGAGAACACCCAATTATTGTATTGCGAAAGGGCAAGGAGACTACGATTGAGAGAATTGCGTAATCTGTATTCAAACGAATGGCTTGAGATGGAAAGGGTCTTGAATGAGTATGAAGGAGGAAGGGACATTGATCACCCTAATAAGGTTAGAGTGATCTCTCCCCTTTATAGGCTGAACCAGCTCTCTCTCAATCGGGATTCTCCTCATCTAGTCAATCTATGAGTGATGTCAGAAGTGATATCATCTGACTGAGAGACGAGAGAGTACAGATCAGAGAGAGTGGAAGAGAAGCTAGAGAAGAGATGAATCAGTGGATGAAGAGAGAGGGGGAGAGAGAGGAGAGAGGGAACACAAGTGATTGCAAACTGAAAGTGATAAGATCACTTTGATCCTTATTGGAACGATGGAAAAGAACATAGTTACAGATTTGGAGAGGAAGGTTTTGCAATGGAGATCTCATTAGGAGTACTGAATAGAGATGAAGATGTAAGAGGAAGAGGAAGGAGATGGATGATTGAAGAAGAGATGGAAATGGAGTGGAAAGAGAATTGATAAGAGGTCGAATTGGGTTGATGAAAACATGTGTTGATCATCAAAGGAAAGAAGAAGAATTGAAGAGACAATCGGAAATAGATGGATACATAGAGGAAAATACAACAAAATTGGACCTAACAATCTCTTTTTTCTCACGGGCAAAGGGGAAGAGTGAGAGAGGAGATTGAAGTGACGTGAGGAGAAGAGAGATTATGGGATAGTGAGAGAGACAGAGAAAAGTGAGGGAGAAGAGGGTTATGATGTCATTCGAAGGAAAAGAATAAGGAGAATGAAGAGAGTAGAGAGATGAAAGAATTGAGATCTCAAGAGATAATTGGAAGTAATGGAGAAGTGAGAGAGAGGTAGGTCAAGGGGATGAGAGAGTGGAAAGATCAGAGAGAGAGGGGAGGGGGGAGGGGGGAGGGGCATTGAAACAAGATTGACGTCAATGAAATGACGTCACGTGCGTGTTCTCTATACAGTTCTCTCTTTTCTCGATGGTCACAGGGAAAGAGAGAGAATCTCCATGTGCAATGATCATCCCTTTCCTCTCTCAAAAACAGGTGGGAAGAAGGGCGGAACGCACCCATAAAAACGCACGCAGCAGCACCTAGGGGATAATCATAGAATGGAACTTCGACCCGATTGACAACTGCGAAAAACAAACATAAAATGGAGTGAAATAGCACAACAATCGTGCAATGACAATGCAGTAAAGTAGTAGTGAAAGCACTCCCAATTGCAGATGGTCTGTGGAGAAAGAAGGAGAAGGATGGAGGGAGAGGAAGGGAGGAGCAGGAAGAGGGAGGGGAAGGAGAGGGGGGAGGGTCAGGGCGACCCATTCAAAGGGAGAGCGAAAACGACGTTTGACGACGAAATTGCTGACCATTTGACGGTGATCTCCTTCTCTCTCTCCTCTTCTTCTCACTCGGAATAGCAGTGATATCGTCTGGTTATGAAAGGGGCGCTTTCCCACGAGTCTTGGAGGGACGAATCCCCCCCCCCCCTAGCTGACCAGTTTGTCCGTTGGGAAATATGTACGTAGATAGATAGATGGATGGAATGTTTACTCGAGAAATGGCAGGTTGGAAGAGAAGATGACGATAGATGGAGATACCTTCCACTTAGAGAGAGAGGCATATGCTAGTTATCTCCTTGTGAGGAAGGATGAAACGATGGTGAGACTATTGGACGAAGGAGGAAGTTCTTGAATGGGTCTCTTCCCTTCTTTGTATATTCTTCTTCATCTAATTTCTCTCTAAACAATTTCTAGCAACAGCAGCAGCTATTCCCTGTCTCTCTCTCTCGATATAAGAATGAAAGAGAATGACTAATTCTAAGAATCTCTTCATTGAAGAATGGGAGATGGGGGAGGGTAAAGTAGACGAATTGATAAGGAATCTAGCATGTGGAGGGGGTTACAAAGGGTTGTCTTTACGATGTCTAGAACTAGTCTTTTTTTTTCATTCAACGATTGATCAATCGAGACATTTATATCGTATTTTCACAGACAGAAATAAGGTTATCAGACTGATAACTCACAGATTTCTTATTTATTTCTGGTTGAATGGAATTTAGGAACAAAATGAGTGTTTTTGTCGATAGTGTGTACATTCTACCATCATTTTCAATAGTTGAAAAACAGTCAAACATCTCCCTTCCCTCCTTCTTCCTCTTCCCTGTTATTCATGTGATCGAATGGTTAATATTTCTTTACTCTGCTATCCAATCTGGTCTACACAACATAACAATAGAAGGAAACACGCATCTCTCACTGGGGGGGGGGGGGAGGGGGGGGGGTAAATGAATCAATTTTGATGATACAATTGAACACTGATTATCCATGATCAAACTTGTACGGAACGGTTAGTTTGTGAAGAGATGAGGACGGAATACTCGTGAATTTGATTGAAATGACGAACCATACGGAATCGATTAATAAATATTGATTAGTCTGAGTATATCGTACATGCTATGAAAATCAGAACACGTAAGTTAGGTGAAATATTCACTTTTCGTATCTTTGCTGATACTAAATATTACGACTTGTGGTTGTGCTCTTATTTTTTCTCATGGCCACTTTGCGGGAATCGACACGGATATGCTCGGTGAAATATTCCTAGAAATCGATATTTGAAACAGGTCTCTTTTATGGTGCGAGTTACGGTAGCTCGGTCAAGGTTTATCATTTTAGCTTGCGATTACGCTCAACCGTTTTTTACTACTTTATTATCGTTTTTTTCTGCCCCGAATAAAAGAAGTGACAAATTACATGAGAAAATCAAAGGAAAATGCTTCGCGAGCTAAAATGATAAACCTTGAATGTATTTTCACTTTATTTCACCGAGCATATCCGTGTCGATTCCCGCAAAGTGGCCATGAGAAAAAATAAGAGCACAACCACAAGTCGTAATATTTAGTATCAGCAAATATTCAAAAAGTGAATATTTCACCGTAACTTACGGTACTTGTTCTGATTTTCGTAGCATGTACGATAGTACAGTAAAATAAAGTGGATCGATGATAGGACAGAATCACAATGGGAACATTGAAGAAGGGCAAAGAACACGTGAGGAATGAATACGATACTCTCGTCTACAGTAGTCCCTGCTGGCTGCGTGAGTGGTGTACCCGTGGTGTGCCGCGCGTGCACTGCGTGCGACCAGCGCCGACGAGGAATCCGAAAGAGAAGACACGAAGACTCGTTTACACCATTAGAGAAGCATTGAGAAGCGGTTCGGAAGCGTTATTCAATTGGGCGGAGGAGGGAGGTGGCGTAGGCTGACGAGAGTTGACTGCTGGAATGGATTTGGGATTGATATTTGATCTCTGGAATGGATATGGGATTGATCTTTGACCTCTATAATGAGTAAGAATTTATCTTTAATCTTTTAAATGAGCAAGGGATTGATCTTTGATCTGAGACTCACGTCGTCTATTGCAAGAGGGAGATTGCTCGATGGTCTCATCTCCTATTGACTTGGCCAATCGACGCCAGAGAGAAGAGAAAGACGCATCGGGAGATTTGTCCCTACAATCGATCGAGTGATTCTTCCACCTACCGTAACCCACTGTATCGATACCGTATCCCTCTCCTCTAGTAGGTCATTCACACCTCAAACTCGGGTGCCAGAATGGCTTCTTTGCCAGTACATTCCCATCCGTTGGCTGCAGCGACAGCGTCGATTTCCGAGGCTGAAATCAATCGATATTCATATATATATTACTTTGTAAACAAAACCGAACAAGTGGACAATTTTGATAAATTTGTCACTTTTTGACTTTCAATGGGCACAAACTTAAAAATTCCTATTTTTATTTCATATTTTTTGTCGACCCCGATTTGCGGGAATCGATCGGGCATGTCACGGTGAAATATTCCTTCAAAATGGGGAAAAACGAGAGCAAAAAACATGAAAATTGAAAATAAACTAGGGAGTAGGGTAATAATTATTTACCTACCTCATACTACTGTAATCACTGACTTAGAGCTCTCGTTTTTCTCCATTTTAAAGAAATGTTTCACCGTGACATGCCCGATCGATTCCCGCAAATCAGGGTGGACTAAGTATATGAAACAAAAATTGGAATTTTTAAGTTTGTGCCCATTGAAAGCCAAAAAGTGACAAATTGAACAAAATTGTTCACTTGTTCGGTTTTGTTTACTAAGTACGATACCGTATCCCCAACAGTATCCATCTACCGTAACCAATCAATATATTTACAGTACCTTCCGTGCTCTTCTTCCCTTGGGTGGTGGTGTGATCAAGGGGGACGAATCAGCCTCCAATGGTTCCCCATTCGACATTCTTCGTTCCATCTCATCCTATAATCCATCCATTCATTCAATATCACCAATCGATAACTGAACCATCTCTTCTACCGTAATCCCTCCAATCAATGCGTGATTTACCTCTTCGTCCTCCTCTTCCAATCCCAGCACTGACAGTTTGTCTCCACACGACAGAGATCGTTTCCTGAGATGGAATCAATTGAATCTTTGTTTTTACTGGAGGGAGAATTGAATGAGATTCTCCCTTTTCACACTTTGAAACTATCGCTACTCGGAATGGCAGAGCTATAGTGCAGATGACTCATAGAACTCTTAAATGTGAAAGAAGAAATGTTAGAAAGGGATTGGATACCTGGGAACTATCTCGGGTAGATCACGATAGCTTGGATATTGAGAAGATCGAGCAGACGAATCAGAAGTGAAGGATCCATCCACTAGATGATGAGAGACACGAGGATTGGGAGAAGGAGAATAGAAGGAGGGAGAAGAATCGAGAGGAGGAGGAGGGATGGAAGTGGAGAGGGAGGAATAGAGATCGAGGAGTTCCAGATTGAGGACTTCCCCATCGGGGAGAGATGTTGATCTGAATCCATCCATTCCGAATGAACAAAAAATTTCTAGATCTTTTCGTCTCTCAAAAATTGTCATTATATGACTTACTATTACTAGAATCGCAAAGAAAGAACCACTAACCTTTTTCTGACTACAATTTCCTCATCATCAAAGGCGATTCTCCCATTGGATCCGTGTCTTTCCATTCCATTCTCGTGATGATGGCGAGTCAACTTTGGAGTCAACGTTTTCCGACGGAATCTGAAGGAAAGAACATGATCATCATACACATTTCAACTCACGATTCAGACTTTCAATATCAAATGAGCGTACCGATTGGATGGATTCACTCTTGGAGAGGTTCTCTCAATGGGTCGAGCGAGGGGATTCGTAGTACCGAATGAAACCCCATTGGAAGGAGTGAAGTAGGCGGGAATGGATGGTTCCTAAGGAAAGAGAGGAATTGATGGATGGAGAGGGAGGGGAGGAGAGGGGGAGGGGGACTCACAGTGTTCTTTGCCCTCTCAACGAGCCTCTTCAGAATGGAAGAATGACCTTCCTTGGGTCTAGCCAGAGATAGAGTCGACTCACGATTCAGACCTGATAGATTTTCTATTAATTTCACAGTACTTCCTTACTGAATGTACCTTTGAATGCCACAATCAAGTATCATTGAGAGTGATATATAGACTGATGGGAACGGATCTCTAATCAATGGAAATGGCTCTCCTCACCCATTTTGGATGCAGTCTGCATTGCTCTCATCGCAGCAGAGGTCGTATTATTGAAGGAGGAACAGCCTCCCATCTCCCTCAAAGGACAGCGATCAAAGATCAATTCAAGAGTTTCTATCTACTCAATGCTGATCAGTGCCTCTATTAGTTAAAATATTAAGTGATGATACCTCCTTGGGAATATATGGGGTTCATCCTCCATATCATAGTCAGGGTGAGAGGGGGAGAATACAAATCCCCGTCTACCAGTCAACCAGAAGGTTGTCATCGCTCCCTTTCCCTGTAATCACATCATATTCATCTTCCTCTAATCACTATCTAAATTCTTAGAAAATCAATGACTGCGGATATTTGGCGACATGCCTACCTTGATATTGAGTATTCCCCTCTCTTCCAATTCGAATCCATCCACATTGGAGAGGACTTGTGTCGTGGAGGAAGAACAGTGGATTTTGAGGGCTGAAAACGGTCTTCTCAATATTTTAATCTTCAAATATCATAGTTACCGAGTGACATTCAATATAATGGATTCAACCTGAATAGAAGAGAGACTCACGTTCTCCATTGCTCTCCATCCTACTGGCAGTGTTGACTGTGTCTCCGAAGAGGCAGTATCTGCAAGACAATCATCCCAATCTCATCTACCCTACCTACCGTATCCTTTCTCCATTCCCCCTACCGTACTCCCTCTCCCCTCTGCTCACCTTGGCATAGTCTTTCCCACCACTCCAGCCACACAACTTCCCGTATGCAGTCCGATTCTCAGCATCAATTGATCATCCGAACGATGGGGAATGATGAAGTCACTGAATGGAATTGCTCATACTAATCTCTTTCCTATATTGAGATCAAGAGATCGTCACAGAGTTCAAAGATCAATCTCCCCTCTCTAACCAATCTCTTCCTCACCGCACAGCAGCCAGTAGATGGAGGGCCATCGTTCCGATCTGTTCTGCATGGTAACTCTCAGTCTTGTATGAGGGAACACCAGACACAACCATATAAGCGTCACCGATCGTCTCCACCTGAGATGAGGAAAGATATGGGAGAGCCAGGAAGAAGTCAAAGGATGGTTGAGTTTCTGTCGCTCTAGATCGAAGAATGAAATTGAAACTGATTTTGGGTAATCTTGTAGACTGACCTTGTAGACATCATACTGCTTGATGATGGAGTCGAATAGAGTGTACAACTTGTTGAGGAACGCAACCACTTGTAGAGGAGTTGACTCACCTGAGAGAAGGAGAGATCAATGATGACGTCATCAAGTGATGGTCAGTACCTGATATCTTGGTGAATCCGACGATATCAGAGAAGTAGATTGTGACTGAGGGGAAGGACTCGGGAACCACCGTGTTCCCATTGAGGAGTTGTTGAGCAACGGATCTGAAGGAGATAATCCAATACTGGATCTGTCTCACATACTGCTATGATCCCAAAATTGTATCAAAAGAGTTACAATTTTCGCTAGATCTTAGCCATAGTGATAATGACAATGTGATATTATACTGACTTGGGTAGCATTCTCTGCAGTAGATGCTCTGTCCTTCTTTTCTCTTCTCTCAATTCGGCTGTTCTCTCTTCAACGAGATCTTCCAATTGATTCTGGTACTTCTCCATCATCACAACCATGTGATCCTGCATTTAACAGCCTCGTATTACATCATCACTACGTAATTGCACACTCCGATCTCTTCATAATACTACACAAACGCACGCTATTATTTGTAAGGCTAACGGAGCAGAGAAAGAGAAAAGTCGCACTTACTTTAAAAATCGATATCAAATAGCTATGTATCGTCCTGTATGATGCTCATCCCTATCACTGACCATGATATTCCTCTTGTATATTCCAGCGAACATTGGCTTGAGTTTATGTCTGATCACGTGTTTGAAATCAGGTCGTTGCTCGGGGAATTCAGACCAACACAATCTGCAATGGATGGAACATCAGTTGGAGGATGTTCATTCATCGTGAGAAGTAATCCAGTGGAATGAATCACTCCTGTTACCTCATGGTCTCGAGTAGATATCCCTGGCATTCCAATCCCACGAGAGAAGGACGGAAACTCGTCCCCTCTCCCACTGATCGAACCACGTCTTCCACTGCAAAGAAGATACATTCTTCCTGATGGTCGTTGATAGATCAGTACACTGATATCTCCTATTCCCTTCCCCTCCCCTCGACTGACCCTTGGTATGATCCTGATACTCAATCAGTTGATACGGTCCCTGTCGAGTGATCAACTCGTGTAGAATTATGCCGAATGCATAGACATCACCCTGTAGAAGGAGAGTCTCAGAGGAAGGAAGAGGGATACGGTAAGACGGAGTACTGTAATAGATTACCTTCTGTGTTCCCTTGACTGTTCTCTTTCCATATTCAGTCTCCTTGAGGAGTTCAGGAGAAGTCCAGAGGAGCGATTGCCATAGCAGATAGTCACAGTCCCATTTCTGAACTGACAGAGATCAATGATCATTCAAGCCACGCCCGCTCATGGCCCCGCCCCATGCCTCAAACTCCGCCCACCTGATCGTCTCTTATCTCGTGGAGACCGAAATCAGCAACTTGCAATGCCCATCTCGAGGTGATGAGACAATTGGTCGATTTGAGATTACCGTGCACTTTGAGTTCACTCTCGTGGAGATAGATCATTCCCTGGAGAGAAGAAGAGAGATTAGAAAGGAGGAGAGGAAAGAGCAAAGATCATAAGGAATGAATACGTACCTTGATGAGATCTTCAACGAAAGAAGCGATGAATAGATGGTCTAGTTTGAGATCTCTATTCCTCAGAATATCCATGAGAGATGACTTGGCACAGAATTCACGGACGACACAAATCGAATTGGGACGGAGACATAGACCTGCAAAGAACATTTGATTGAGTTTTGTAACGGATGGAGAAGAATCATCTCCGAGTAATCCATACTATATAATAAAGCGCAAACGTCTGTGTGTCTGCTTGTCCGGATTGCGAAATCAGAAACATGTAAACAACGCCTCCCCTCCCTATCCCTCTCTCTGCGATTGCGAAATACGGCGTACCGCGAAACGGTGAGCCCGGCCAGTGGTATCCCCCGACATAGTCGGGGGGATACCGCTGGTAATATAAATAAACCGTGAAAATTAAGATTTTAAAATCGTGAATTTTTTCACCGAAGGGAAATGGAATGAGGTAAGAATACTGAATCAACTGACCCATGAATGAGTTGATATTATCATGGCATAATTGTCTCATAATCTTCATCTCCAATTTGGTGGCTCTCGTGATCTCCTTGGCTCTTCGATTGTACTCGAATTCCTTGACTGCCACTATGGATCCCTTGTAGATTGCCACTCCTTTGTAGATATCCTTCGATCGATGCAACTGAATGGGAAGGGATTGAAAGAGAACTAGGCTGATTGGTCTCACAAGGTCAGATCAGCACATCGAAGCTACAGTAAGCACAACGTCGTTTCGAAAATATTATCAGTTTTGATCTCTACTATTCCATGAATGGAAATGAATGATCTACCTCTGAATCGACGAGATAGAGACTGGTAGTGGATGTATTGCACTGCACTATCCTCTCCAATTCCTTCGATTCAATCTTCCAGATCATTGCCAATTCCTTCTCGAACTTCCGATTCCTGAATGGATTGATTGATTTACGGTAACTTGTAGAAGACTAGTGGATCAACTGGAGGCAATGTGCATGTATTCATGACAATCTAACTATCTCAATAATGACTAGACTAGAGTGGTCAGATTAGTGGAAGGAAGGGGGAAGAGTGACCTCTGGAAGGCAGCGGCGATTCCACTGGCGAGGAGACCGAAGAGAAGGAAGACTCCCATGATGATGTATGCATCTGAGAGAGAGAAGATGGATGAGATGGAGAGGCAATTGAATAGGGATCATCAAACAACGGGGGTACTGATCATTGGCCCTTCCCACACTCACTGACTAGATAGACGATAACGAAACGAGAAAGGTAGAACTTACAGCTAGTGAGTGAGTCCTTGCACAATTCTCCATGGAATCCACACTCTGGCTCGTCCTTCGGAGGAGTTCCGGCTATCCATTGAATGGCCATCGCCTCCTTGAATCTGAAAGAGAAAGAGAGATCAAAGATCAGTCTAAGGAGGGATCAATGATCAAGAAGATCTGACTGAGAAGGATGGTCAGAGTATTTAACTGAGGCCAAAATCAATCCAAACTACCGCAATCTTATTCAATCGGGATAAGGGAAGGACTGACCTGAGTTTGCTCTTGTTTCCATCAGCCATGAAGTCAGCAGTGATAGAGAGAGCTGCATCCAGGGGATAGTAGTCCGCATCCGTCACATTCTTCACTGGAGGAACAGTCTGAAGAGAAGAGATTGAGTAGGGATCATGCAATATATGGGGGAAAGGATAGTGCATAATAAAGAGATGATCGATTCTATAAGAATAACAGTCTTATTATAAACATAATACGGTCATAGAAAAAGAAACGATACCTGCCAGGAGAGAAGAGTGTAATTCCCCTGGGCATCTCCATTCTCGTCTATTCGCATTGAGAATCCCTGCATGCCTGGAAGGGGAAGGGAATCGGGTGAGTCCCTCTCTCTCCCCTCTCTCCTCTCTTCATTCCCCATTCTCTCTCATCCTCTCTGACCTCTCTCTCTCTTTCTCTCTCTTCTTTCTCTCTAGCCTAATCAAAGGTAGATCAAGAGAGACTCACTCTCATAAGTACTCCCGATGATCCATTTGGTGATCGCTTCTCCATCACTCACTGGGTCGTAACTGGCTGGTTTCTCCACCGATTTCTGAAAAAATGAAAGATGAGAGTGCAAAGGGGATCACAGATGACTGACCTCGATGTGATTGTGAAGTGCTTTCGCATAGAGCATCACTGCATCATACAGATAACAGGCGAATCGATTGGCCTGTAGAGATCAACGATCATCTCTGGGGGTGGAAAGATCAAAGATCACCTTTATCTGTGCATTTTCTGCGATGGAATCCTTCTGGACGCCGAATTTGGCCAGATACTCATTTGCTTTCTTCCAGAAGGCGATGAATTTGGGAGAATCGAGAGTGACCGGAGTGGGAATAATGGCTAGGGCCGAACGGGAGAACTTGGCCACCTGAGGGGAGTAAGGAGGATTAGAGGAGGAGGGGAGGGGGGAAGGGGAGGGGAGAGAGGGGGGTGGGCTACCTGATGGTCAGATGAATTGGGATTGTCCCATGAATCACGCAGTTGGATCATCGTGTCTGCAAATTCAATATTCAACATTTACTTTTCGACATGATAATGGGTATGTGAAACATACTTCGGAAGAAGTGGTTGTTCATTGCATGATAGACATTCAGCCAGTTGTAGTCTGTGTCCAGATACACGAGCATGTATTCACCCTGAAGTCGAATGATAAAGGAGGAGTACGGTAGGTATGATCAATGAATACGGTAGACGATGCTCACCGAGTCCATCAATCCCATTTCTCCCATCGTGTACAGAATATTACGGAAGAGACGAACATTGCCGAACATGAGGTATACTGTAATAGATTATCGATTGGAAGGGGGAGAGAGGGGGTAGATCATACTCCTTGTTGTCTCCTTGGTACTCCGGATGATTCCATCGACGACTTTTCCATCTCCAGTCTCAGAATAGGAAGGGACAGTAGATACATTCTGGATATTGAATCGACGTCCATCTCTTCCAATCTTCTCGTTCTCTTTGTCTACGGCACGCTGAAAGAGGAAGAGATCAAGGGAGTGGATGGGAGGGGGGGGGAGGGGAAGGGGGGGGGGTCTAAGTATGCAGGAGAGCACTTCAGAAGTCTGAACACCACGCTTGAATGCGTCTGAAAACCTGTTAGACTTGTTTGAAGTCATCTATGGTATCCCTATATTTAGACTTGGCTGTTTACTCCAACTTCTATTTCCTGTGAAAAAGGATGACGAAACTGACTCGAATAGCGAGGAATAACTCTTCATTGGCTGAATTCTGTTCGTAAATTATTGAGAATTTCCTCCAATTGTAGCTGTTGAAGAGAGAGATAAAGGCCTGGACTATCTCAGTCTCAGCAGGGACAGTACGAGTGAAGGTGGAGTATCTGAATAGAGAGAACGTTATTCATCACAATTTTCCATCTTCTATCTATATATCGATTCAATCTCTGGAAAAAGTTTCCAACTAAGAAACATGCAGGGTACCAAGTTGGAAAGCAAACTGGGAAACTACTAGAAAACTACTGGGAAACTACAAGGAAACCAACTGGGAAATTACTAGGGGATTTTTTCCAAGTAGTTTCTCAGAAGGACTGGGTTTCCTAGTAGTTTCCGAGTAGTTTCCCAGTTTGCTTTCCAACTTGGTACCCTGCATGTTTCTTAGTAGGAAGCTTTTTCCAGAGATGCATGCATTCCAACTGCAAAGAAACTTTTGGCTTTGAAGCAGATGATCTATCGTACATGCTACGAAAATCAGAACAAGTACCGTAAGTTACGGTGAAATATTCACTTTTTGAATATTTTTTGATACTAAATATTACGACTTGTGGTTGTGCTCTTATTTTTTCTCATGGTCACTTTGCAGGAATCGACACGGATATGCTCGGTGAAATATTCCTAGAAATCGATATTTGAAACAGGTCTCTTTTATGGTGCGAGTTACGGTAGCTCGGTCAAGGTTTATCATTTTAGCTCGCGAAGCATTTTCCTTTGATTTTCTCATGTCACTTCTTTTGAAATTCGGGGCAGAAAAAAACGATAATAAAGTAGTAAAAAACGGTTGAGCGTAATCGCAAGCTAAAATGATAAACCTTGACCGAGCTACCGTAACTCGCACCATAAAAGAGACCTGTTTCTAATATCGATTTCTAGGAATATTTCACCGAGCATATCCGTGTCGATTCCCGCAAAGTGGCCATGAGAAAAAATAAGAGCACAACCATAAGTCGTAATATTTAGTATCAGCAAAGATACGAAAAGTGAATAATTCACCGTAACTTACGGTACTTGTTCTGATTTTCGTAGCATGTACGATATTTCTAGTTTTGAACACCTGTCTTACAATTTGAGAGCATTCAAGTTAAGTGTAGACTACTCACTTTTCCTTATCCGATACTGTCTGATCCTTGCATTTGTACGAGATAATAGGTAGATTCTGAGCAGCAGCCATGATTGCCTCCGTCCTGCAATCAATCGATTGAATTTCAGTCCTACAGTACCCCTCCTCCTCTACTGTACTCCCTACCGTACCTGCAGTTCATCTCCGGTCCGATGAAGACCTTGGCTCCCTGCTTCCAATGCTCCATGAAGTAGCCCGTGCCTGCAAATTCCTTCCGTTTGCGTGCGAAATTCGAGAAATTGGACAGGCTCCAGTGGCTGCAGCCACTTCTCATAAAGACGCAAAGAGAAGAAGACTCATTGCAGAAGTCTCTCACAAGGAGAATACACAATATCGTTGCTTGACTCTTTCACAATATGTGCTTGTTCTCTAACCATCTAGATATCATCGCTCGTGATTATCCCCCCCCCCCCCTGCCTCCCCCTCCCTCCCTTCTATCTCTGAATTAGCTCCTCTGCAAAAAGAGAGTAAACAGAGAAGAGTGCAGGGAGAGGAGAGAGTCTGTTTTCGTTGAGGAGATAAAGTTTGTAGGAGAGTGCAGAAGAAGAACAGAAGACGAGTAGAAGAGAGAAAGAATGGAAGAGGGAAGGAAGGGGAACTCACTCAGTTTCTCGTTTCCACAAGTATTTCTGAAGATGTATGATAGGGTGTAATTGGGAAGGATATTGGCATCGGAGTTGATCTCACGGATAGCCACTTCCAGAGCTCCAGAGATCACAGAGCCTACAATGATCGATTAGTGATCGATTGAGGATGGATACTGTACCCTCGAAGTCAGTTCGGAAGCAAGAAGAGAGAGAGGAGAGTGAAGAGTAGTAGGCAGTGTCACTCTCTCCCTCTGAGGATATCTGCTGAGATGAGATCATCATTAGATAATAGAGGAGAGAATCACTCACTTGTCGACTGGTGGAATGAGAGAAATTAGAGAGAAGCATCTTGAGATCAGCTGGGATATGAGACACTGCTGTCAGATAAGAGATAAGAATCTCCTGAGAGAAAATAGAGGATTACGGTAGGATCATCGATTGGGGGACTCGCCTTCTTTCTAATTGAACCATTGGAGAAGGGTTCAGGGTAGATGGGATCGTCCTCGAGTAACTGAAAAAATATTTTTTAAAAAATTTATTCTCTCTTTTTTTATATTTTCGACTTTGAAAGTAATGTTTGTATGATATAGCGTGCACTCAGTAAGTCCATACTATGGCTTCTCCATGCACTCTTATTCTCTCTTCTCTCTTCTCTCTTACAAACTACTCCTTTCGAGGTGTGTGATCTACCTCCCCTCCACGTGCAAAAGGGGAGTGACTCCCTTCTCCCTATGAATATGAGATGTCCTCTCTCTTCTCTTTCGTCACCAGATGACGATCTCTCTTTTCTCTCCTTCCACACTACTAATTAGTCTCTTATAGAAGGCAGACTTCCATCTTTAGCAACGAGAGACGAGAGACGAGTATCAAATGTGTACGAAATCGGAGTAAAGGAGGCTAAATTGGAAATGAGAAGGCAAGAGAAGAGAGAGAGAGAGGAGACCGAATCTCTATCCAAAATGGAATGTCTGACTAAGGGAAAGAGTGTTTCCTTCTCTGGTAATGGCTAGAATCTTCTCGGAATTCTCTCCTTTGCAAAGGATTCCTTCCCATTTGCAGAGGGGCTTCAGTACGGAGAGATCAGAAGGAGGAGAAGAGGAGAAGAGGGAGGAGGAGGAATGAGGAGGAATGAGAAGAGGGTGAAGGAAGAGGAGAAGGAACGTGAGGAAAGGCGAAACTATTTCCAGACTGGCCTAATTAAGTAGTGACTGGCAACCATCAGATGATGTGTCTTTTAAGGGTAGGAATGAACATGGGAATAATTTGGACTGGGTCACTCACCGATCTAACATTTGGAGTGGATGAATGAGCATCATCTTCCATTGGTCTGACAATAACATCTTGATCTCCACTGAATGGATGGAAGAGAAGAAAGAGGAGAATGACTCCTTTCACAAGGGGATCCATGCATCAGAGAGACTCTCCAGTCACCGCATCGACCCTCGTACACTGCAATTGGATACGTCGTCCTGCTCATACGATCGCGAGATAGGAAACGACGACCCCACGGTCGCACACAGAAAGACACCACACGACTGTGCAATAGCAGATACAGAAAAAGCAGTGGAGACGGTTCGGCATCGATCGAAGCCTGGGAGAGGAGGAGAAAGAAGGGAGGGGAGGGGAGGGAGAGAGAGAGAGAAAGGGGGAGATGGGAGGAGGGTTGGAAGAGGGGAGGAGAGAATGGTCGAACACGACAACAAGAAGGAAACTTGCACTCACTGGAGGTGATACTGCAAAATAACTCCCTCCCCCCGTCTCCTCCCTCTGTCTCTCTCCCTCCCCTCCCTCTCCCTCCCCTCCCTCTTCTCCACTTCTAGGACTGTACCCCCTTCTCTCTCCCTTTCCCCCTACCATATTCCCTATATTTCACTCTCATTTCTCTCTCGAAGCCGTGAGGAATCACTAATTCGACGACGCGACAGAAAACCGAAGAAATGGCGAAGGAGACGGAAGGATTGGATTGACTATGAGTGAAGAGATGGAATGATAGAGGGAAGGGTTAGAATAGAGAAAGAGGATTGGATACCTGAAAATGAGAATTGTAGAAAGTAATGAGGAGGGAAAAATTTAGAAATTTAGAAATTTAAGAAGGCGGAATTCACTGTGGCACACGACCTCAAATTGAAGAGAAAGCAGTGGAAGGTACGACAATATTTGGAAGAAGTTGAGATGGAGAAGAGAGAGATGATGGAGAAGGAACTTGTGATGGACGGAGAAGAGAATGAACAAGGAGGGATGGGATCATGAAATATACTTACTTACTTCAGAAATGATCCCGTGGAGTACTATTTCTAGATCCTTTGGTGTATTATTTCTGGAATAGAAGGATGAGGATACTTTGCAGAGACTCTCACTGGGTTTTTGAGGTTGAAGTGGGGAGGAGAGAAAGTCCCCTTAGTAACGAGAAAAGAGAGAAGAGAGGAGGTAAAGAGCCATTTCTGCAGAGTAAAATGAGTATGGAGAAGGGGAGAATTGCAGTGGAATAGAAGGAAGAATGATGGGAAGAGTGGAGAGGTAATGAAAAGAAGGAAGAAGGAGGAGGAGGAAGAAGGAAGAGGAATAACTAGATGAAGTTTGAACCATAGTTTGAACACGACCATAAAAACAGGCATTTAATTTAGAGCAATTGGATTTCGAAAGTAATAGTTTCGAACATTCGAACTCTAGTTTTAGTGCCGGAAAACAGAAAATATCTCACTCCTAAAGTGAATTAATAAATCCAGGTGTTTAATCATCATCACAAATGCAGAATTTTCTCACCCGCACACAAAATGAATGATATGAGAAGGAGAGATAAACCCCTAGAAGAAAGTGAAGAGAGATGCAACATTCTTCCTCTTTTCTTCTTCCTTCTCGAATCAGAGGCAGAAGTAGTTGGAAATGCAAGGAAACTCGTCCGTGTGCAGTGTAGAGAAGGAGGGAATTGAGAAGGAAGGAGGAGAAGGAAAGAAAGTCCCCTCTTCGTCAGATTAGAAGAGAGAGAGAGAGAGATCCCCGCTAGATTGACTTCCACTCAACGGAATACTCACAATCTATGAGTTGCGAACCATTGATAAATGGAGAGGAGAGAGGAGATTCTGAGAAGGAAAAGATGATACACTGCAATTTGAATGGACGGAGGAATAGAGAGAAGAAGAAGAAGAAGGAGATCTCTCCATAGACTAGATAGATCCCTAGAAGGAGTGAAACTAATGGTGGAAGGGACAATTATGGATGGAAGGAAGGAGAGGAGGACAAAGAGATTGGACAAGGAGAGGAAAGAGAGGATCAACGATGATGGATGAAGAGATGAAGAAGTTGTTAGAGTAGGAAGGAGAAGGACAAGAGGGGACACGGGTAGTCATCTCATTAGATAATTGAGGAAGATGAGCGACTTCTGAAGGATAACATCATCTGAGTATGGAGAACAAGAAAGTTGCGATTGACACGGATTCGTGGAATGGAGAGGGAGAGAGAGGGGGGAGGGGGGGAGGTGCATCGAGATGATTAGAGGCTTCCTTACGGGGAAAATGAGACGGAAGGAGAGGGAAGAGTCACACGGATTAGTGTCCCCCACGCGAATCGGATGTGATCTCGTGATGAATATGGAGAAGTGTCTAGAAGGGAAGAC
>BTSX01000002.1:16052753-16113285 GCA_036245825.1 Pristionchus entomophagus | reverse complement strand
GTAGGGGAAACTAACTCGAACAAGAAGAGTCGCCAGAATGAGAATGATCGACTTGTTGAGATCCTTGCTGATCTGGCTTAGCGGCTCTGCAAACAACAAATGAAAGAACGCTCTGCAAAGAACAATAAACGTGTGCGAATATTCGAACATAAACATTTCGTTTTTTTTTAAACGTACTATTTGCAGACCATATCAAGGCTTTGGATACGATATCCTTCACAATCGCTGCCACAGACTTATCCATCTACAATTAAGGTTTGATACTAATAGATATGAGACCAACTAACCGCTTTTTGATTCATTCCTTCAGAGTGAATTGCGAAGAGATTTAGGGTCTAGAATAAAGATCATTCAAACATTTAGAAGATGATGGTTCAATTTGTGTCTAATAGACATGAGTGAAGTGATACCTCATAGATGGATACAATATAGACGAGGTGCGGCCATCTCACAATCCGGATCCGTCCCATACTTGTGCATGAATGACGCCACTGCGTCCTGGAATCATACCCAATTAGAGTATAATCGAGTATCGCCAATCTAGTTAGTCATAATTCTCGCGATATTATCATCAGAGTGCAAGAGGACTCTCACTATAGCAATCTCATTCAATTCCTTGAGTACGGCAGTCATAGCGAAGGGAGTCTCCCGTTGGGGCAATGAACCACGCACGACTCAAATCAATTTATAATTATATAGATCTAACTAGATTGTCCACCAATGAGCTGCACATAATATCAGCTTCTATTACAATGTTTTAATCATAAATAATGGAATTAATGTGAACTAACGTTCGAATTCTGGCGAGACTCATGGTGTTGGATTGGATCCATCTTCTATGAGGATCATTCATTGCCATTTGACCGAGTATTCGATCGATGTATTGAGGGAGACCGACGGGGACAGAATGGAGAGAGGGATTGAGAAGACCGAAGGAGAAGAGACGAACACCCATAGGATCCTCCCAAAGGATCTTCGGATCTTCATCCGATCTCCCAACATTCAACTGAGAGAGTCAGACATTCATTCTACTGCCAATGCAATTTCAGAAGAGAAGAGAAGAAGAGAGCGACAGTGAAAAGAAGGAAGAAAGAGAACCTTATGAGTCACTCTTCATTCCTCCTCTCACATGTACAATTCAATCAAGAATGAGCTAATGATGATGCAACTGACCATCTTCCCATAGAATAATCCTCCTAGTTCCTTCACTAGATGAACAACCAGACTGAGATGGCAGTCAGGGGGATAGAAAGCATAAGGGATATCATTCATTTCCACTTGTCGGTCCGCATCCTCCTTAAGTGGCCATATTCAATTCCTCCTTTCTCATTTACCGTTCCGGCACTATTATATGTAGTCTTCTTCTCACCTCTGACTCTGCCACTTCAGCTCTCACTGGTCTCCAGTAGTATTTCTCGTGTAATCTCTCGTGACGGGCGAAGACAACCATTTGATCCTTCCTCTCAGCCTCACGACCCAATCTGAATGAAGAATCAATTTATGAACAATAGTCAAATGGTCAGATCTAGGTGTTAACGCACAACGAATCATTAATCTAGATGGCTATTGCTGTCATTAATTTATTAGTGATGTAACTGCTCACTCGACTAGTTCTTCCTTATACTTCTCATTCGCTTCCTTCATCTCTTCCATCCATTCACGAGATGGTTGAATGGCAGTGTCCTTTCGGTAGTGGAACCAACCTGCCATTATCCATATCATATCACTCTACCCTACTTGCTTAATGTGTACCTCTTCCATTTGGTTCTCCCACGAGTGGCAGATTCTTCTTCCATACTGCATCCAATGGGAGGAACTCTTGGATGATATCGTATGGAGGAACAAAGATATTCCATTCCAGTAACACCTTAATTAGGCATGTAAAGCAATTGAATTATGCTGCATATTATGCACGTTTCAATTATGTCAACTCATAACCGTACCAGAATAAATATTGCATACCTGTACAGTGCTTGCAGCTCTCTCAATGAATCCCATGGCCAATTCCATTCTCACTCTCAACGCCATCAATTCAATCATGAAGGGATTAGTACCGGCCTGAAATGGATACTCCTTCTGAGAGACAGGGAGTGGGATAGGGACTACCTCTGGTTGATGACTCCTCATCGTTCCATTAGCCAGTCCTCTCAGATCTCTCATCGCTTCATCCACCACTTCCATCTACAATCAATCCATTACTAATGCTCTCTCTCTCTCCTCTCGCATGGCGATAAATGGATGAATATAGGTACTGACCCATTGGATTCTATTGAATTGTTTGCTGTCATGTCTCATTCCCATGATTCGATGTTTCCAGAGAAGAAGAGAATTCGGCAGACGGTTCATCAACTGAAATGACCATACATAAAGTACACTAGCGTATGCAATCGGATCACTGATACAAGTAGTTATTACTCTCTCATCAACTAACGTTCTTCCAATCCTCATTCAATTTCTCGACGGGTACATCCATCTTCCTCTTCAATTCCATCATTTTAACGTGAAGAGCCGAACTCTTGGGAAGATTCTTCAAGGCATTCTGCAGAATTGCCTCCTGAACACAATATATTCATTAGTTAATTTCTTCAATTCGCGAAAGAGCGAAGTAAATAAGAATAGACCTTTCTTTCATTAGAGGATACATTGCTGCCAACGGCATCACGATTCTCCAATTTGTTAATCTCCTCCTGCAGTCAATCCATTGATATCACAATCAACTCCATCCTATCTATCCTCTAGCCTCACCTCCAGTGATAGGAAATGCAGCCAGTTTGCCTCGTCTTTCCCATTCAATTTCAGCTTCGCATTCGTATCCATTCTATCCTTCTTCAATTCAGCCAGCTGGAATTAAAACAATAAGATACCTAAACATTTGTTTACAAAGAAATTCTTTACCAGTACCATTCTCAGCAAAATTTCTCTATGCTATAAGATTCAATGTATTGTACTGCAGTGAATGATACTTCACTATTTCTTCAATAAATGAATACATATGAATAGTAAGCCCCTTGAGACCTTCTTCTCTCTATTCATCTTCTTCATCACTGGATCACTCTCCATGGCAAGCTTCTCATTGGCAGCTGCTTTGGCCGTTCTAGCCGCCAACCTCTCCGGAGTCGGATCCTCTGCCAACTGAAACAACTAGCATTGATACAAATACAATTGGGATGAGAATAGTGACCTGATAAGTGAAGTTGACCATGGAAAGGTCATTGGAACGAACCTCGATCTGCTTGTCACATCTGACAGTCGACAGTTGAATACTCTCTCCGGGTTTGAAGGAGAAATTGACGAAACTGAAAAGAGAGAAAGATTAGTGTGAGTTAGTAAGTGAGAAAGCCGAGGGAGATTATTGAAGAGATAGATACTCATTTTCATTAGCAATGATAGATAAATTATAGATATATCATAAAAGATGTTATATTTGTTTCTCAATGAACAAATTAATTGGACATGATACCTCGATTCGGGATCATTTCTGAGAGTTATGGGCTTATCCAATACTCGAGCGGTGCGACTAATCGTCTTCGTTGGGAAGAACAGCTGAAATAACAAAACAAATTGAATTATTTTTTCGATTTATTTTCCACAATACATCACGTCTGCAAATGGAACAAATAATGAATGAAAGGAAGAGACGCACCTTATTGACCTTGTAGGGGGCACCGAGAACCGCAGTGAATCGATGATCGTAGTTTGCGGATTGACTGCAAAAAGAAATAAACATTTATGGACGTGAATTGAGGGGGGGGGGCGACATTTCCGCAACGGATCATAATGACTCATAACTCATTTTGTAGAAGTCCTAGAATCATGGAATAGGTGTCTTTGTGATCAGCATCGCTCCCTCTATCATAAACAACCAGGATCATTCATCCAATGATCCTACCAAAAAAATTCTACCCCGTTGCGGAAATGTCGGTTGCGGAAATGTCACCCCCCCCCCCCCCCCCCCGTGAATTGGACTGCGCTTCAGGTGAAATTAATGTAGATAATATTGAAAAATTACGAACGATTTTTTTCCGATAATCACAAAGATATTAATATTGACCTTGATTCAGTCTTATCCATGGCCTTAATGAGGGGATCGGGTCTTCTCTCATCCATCATATACGAGTCTGGCTTTTCCAGTGTCACTCCCACCGTAGCCATGTAGTGCCAGCTCTTGCTCTGCAATGCAAAACGTCATCCAACTCAATAACAAAAACCATTTAGGATAAACTTATCACCCAGACATTATCTTGACAATATCATACGAAAAAATGGCAAAACCTATTGGGGGCTGACATTTCCGCAACGAGTCATAATGACTCATAACTTATTTTGTAGGAGTCCTAGAACCATGGAATGGGTGTCTTTTTAATCAGCATCGCGCTCTCTATCATAAACAACCAGTATCGATCCGGATCGCTTATCCATTGGCTCTACCAAATAATTTTTTCTCCGTTGCGGAAATGTGACCCCCCCCCCCAACCAATTCAATTACGATAAAATACCAAACCTTATTGTTGTACTTCTCTGGTTGCTTCTCTGGTTTAATGTAACGATCTCGATCTCTTTCTCGTTTCTCTTCCTTCTTCTTCTTGTTTGGGAATGTTCTCTTGTAGTCAGAATACTTGCAATCGGACTCGGAAGAAGAACTGACGAAGAGACCAATCAATCGAGAAACACGGAGAGAAACATACATATATTTGCTATTTACATATTTTAAAAAATAAACAAAACCCACCTTCTTCGATACCGCTTCCTTTTTCTATCTCTTCTATATGAGGAATCGGAATCGGAATCAGAAGACGAACTGAATAGTCTATTAGACTATTTAATAGGATTCATGAATGAAGTATTACATTAACAAAATTGAAGGTACCGTTTCTCTTCTTTTACTTTCGTCCTGTCGAATTGCTTCAGCTTCTCTGCTATTCTTTCTCTGTTCTTCTTCTTCCTTTCGTGCAGTTGGTCCTCTCTGCAACATTTCTGAGATATTAAATTATTTAATTTAACACTGACTTGGTTTTCTGGTTTCTCTGCGCATTGTAAATCCTGCGTGTGTTGTCATCTTCCGACTCCGATCTGTCCACAACCATTGTCAATTCATCCTCATCACTCGTATCTCCCATATTGAATTTCATCACCGCCGCTTTGTCTTTCTTTGCCTGGAATCGGGTTATGAAAATATACTAGTCTAGCTCAATGGTACTTATCAATACGTATGAAACCACGTCATTAAATTTATAATAAATATGTTTCCTTGCCGCAATTTTATCCTCAATGGCTTGTTGCTGCTTTCTTCTCTCCTTCTCCTTGGCAGCTCTGGCGATGTTGAAGGAATTGAATCCATATCGCTCTTCCTCGTCCCCAGGTTCTTCTTTCTAGAAATGACCCCTATTACTCAGAGACTGAATCAAAATCGAACCTTGACTTGCTTAGAAGTAGACGGCCTGTCGTCTTGAGTTGCATACCCAGGAAATAATGACATCTGAAAAGTATGCATGCGGGCAAGCAAGCTTGCTTGCAAAAGCCACGATGAACATACGTGGCGAAAAAAATGAAGGTGTGAAAACTCAAAATTGACAGAAAATACATTGAGTCAATGAACATCGACCATTTGGACGCAGGGGCAACAATATTGAGCAAAAAATCCAACTTTTAATTTTTAACGGATATTTATGAAAATGATTCGAATGTGCGCTAACGTGAAAGAATTTGAAAGAATCGTCGCGCACGCACATGTAATTTCCGGCTCGCTCTCGCTCTTTGAAAAAAAAATTATTAATTATTATTGTTCTCTAGTCGCCGCTTTCTAGATGTCGGACGCAGCAGCAGCAGCTCAAGATACTCCACCTATCAACGGTACCAGCGATATTCAAGAAAACGTATGTTATTTGTCAGGTTTATGACTTTCTCGTGCGTTCCTGTACGTACAAATGTAGATCTACAGTTGTACGTGCAGGAAAGATGATGCCTATCAGGACATTCATGCATCACCTCAAACTGCTCAGTGCTGTAGCAACCACTCAGAGGAAGATGAACTCGCCCATATAAGCGCAGTGAGTTCGATGGTTACGGTATACCGCAGTAGATAGATCACTTTTCATGATATCTCAGGTGGTTGACTCCTTTTTCTACTACAACCACTTTCAACGAAGGAAGCTCAGCGACAAGCTAGCACAGTTTCAGTGAGAACGTGAATGTTATCACGGTAGTTAACTTTTCTTGGCAGAACCCTCTCCACAGCTCACAAGAAGTTACTGGAACCACATCATTCCGAGCACACTCGACAGCTGATGAAGTGTATGGAGCAGAACCAGAGGTGAGTGGGCATTGACTCCTTCCCCTAATCGCTGTCCCTTAGTGTGCTAGAGATGCTCATATGCGAAGGCGTTTCTGCTGTCGGACCTCTCGGAGAGAAGGCATTATCCAAACACGAGGTATGGTAGATCAATCGATACTACTTATATAGTATTCTCGCAGGGTCGTGCAGCTTCGCCCGATCTCATGTCTAAGATCAATAGTACTCTCAAGCAGATAGCGAGAGAATGGAGTACTGAAGGTGAGAGTTGATCTTTGATCTTGTCTTCATTCCTTTATCAGGGAAGTCAGAACGAGACGCGACATTCGGTCCTCTCCTTCGAGAATTAGAGTCTCGTTTTCCTGAAGAATCGAGAGAGAAACACCATATCATTGTCCCTGGATCAGGTATTGTCTTGTTATGATTCATTCGAGATGGAATTGTTAAGGACTTTCTCGCCTGGCATGGGAAATATCCTGCTTGGGTTTTACTACGGTAGCTTGCGAATTCTCATCCTATATGCTAATTGTATCATTCGTCCTGCTCAATATCATATCTGAGGTACGGTAGATGGAAGGAAGGGATATAATTGACTAAATTTATCGTATCAGGAGAACGAGTTTACGATCCATCCATTTATCTCTGGTTCGTGTAACACTTGGAGTTACCCGGATAGAGTTCGTGCAGTCTCCTTCCCTGATGTGTGTCCTACCACGGCCAGTAAGGTACGATACCACTGCAGATTACTGTATGATATCGATCGATTCAGAGTACGGAGCTGATGAGTATGCGACCAGGCGACTTCACGTCAATGTTCAACGGAGAGGATGGCAAGTGAGGTGCCGATTACGGTAGATAGAGACTGATTACGGTATTCCAGATATTCTGCAGTTGTCACTGCATGGTTCATCGATACAGCACACAATGTGATAGAGTACATAGAACATATCAATCGACTATTGAAAGTGGGAGGAGGTGAGGAGTGCGGTAAAAAATGAGAGCATATGAATTTGTTACAGTCTGGATAAATTCTGGGCCGTTGACCTACCACTTCTCTGATACTCCGGAGGAAATATCAATTGAACTCCCATTCGAAGAGATTCTGAGGATAACCAGTCTCAGAGGGTTCAGAATAGAGAAAGAGAGTCGAGCGGAACCCTCTCTGTATGCAGCAGATAAAAGGTTAGTTGATGATGGATGACTACCGTAACCTCTCTTTTCCAAATCGATGTTACGGTACACGTACGAATGTGGATTCTTCGTTGCCATTAAAGAGTCTAACTTTGATTAATGATTTTAATTGTACAGTGCTTATAAAGAGATTAATTTGTGTCTTATGGATCTGTGATCTTGTCAAATGTATGTCGGGTTGTTTCTACCAATGAGCACGTACCTCTTTCCTTTAGTCATCATCTCTTTTTCCTCTCAACTACAATTTCTGTTCTTTCCCCTCTAAGAATTCCTTGCACTCCCTCATAAGCAAGAGAAAGAGTGGGAGGTTCTATACGATCTCTAAATGGTTCCTTCTTATTTCTTTCAAACCCGAGGTTCCTCGTCCGATCACTGACCTCTGGTCCAAGTGTGAGGTTGTTAGTCCACTAGTATTGACGGAGTTCAAAGTGTCTCACTGACCTTCCTTCTCTTGTATCTCCAACTGAGTAGATGGGAACAGTCCCTCCTCCTTGCATATCTTCCCTTCTCATCTCTGGACGTTATCTTAGACGTCATTGCTCTTTGGTGTGAGATGGAGACGTGAAACACTCATCACTGACATTCCCTCCCTCTGGACACCTCCATTCTTCCCTTCTTTCTCATTCCCTCTTTTTCTTCTCTCCCTAACATCCAATCATTTCGTGTCCTCTATTCCGTCCTCCCTCATTCAACTTTCCTCTCGTTAGATTCTCATAGAGGGAACATCCTTATGTTGTGTGTATTTTGATCCCTTGATCTACCATGGTGTCTGACTGAAGCCCGCTATATCAAAGAGGATCAACATTTCATAGTGGAGATTGGGTCAACAAACTACTTTGTTTGTTCCTCTGCTCTTTTCTCTCGTGGATTCCATCCCAATGTTGCAGAGACACCACGTTCATAGGTGAAAGCAAAGAAGGGAGTTCTCTCGTCCCTTCTCTCTTCCCTTCCCTCCACCATCCCCCTCTCCCCCTCTCTAGTTTGGAGTCTCAAGGCAGATCAAAACCTCTCGCTCTCCCCTCCGATCACTCTGGACCCCTTCCCTTCTTTCCTCTCTCTCGCTCTCATTAAGAGGAACTGCCAGTTCACTCGAGTGATGGTTCCTTGTCGTGTTCTCCCCTCTTCCTCTTCCGTCTCATTTATAGCTTGGAAGGAACGAGACACGTATCTAGTGAGAATCCATCTAGACAGAGTATCTCCTATCCAACTCCTTGTAGCACAACCCCCCCCCCCTTACCCCATTTGAGCGCGAAACAGATTCTCCCTTGCAGTTCTCCGTTTGAATCTATCATTTGTTTTCGCTCTCCTTCTTGATTGATGTATTAGCCATCTTCTTAGAATGCCCTCCCTTCCCATGTCTCACTTCCTTCCCTATGATTCATTGTGATGTTCCTCCCCCTTTAGAGAACTCGTGTTTTGTGTGTCTGTCTTGTCATCACTCACTGCTCATTCCAAGTCAGTGCTCGATCTACCCGGTTCTCAGTTCGTGTCCTCGTGTTCCTTTCTCATTTGATTCCATCATTGCCCTTGAATCCTTCCCTCTCTTCTCAGTCATGGACAAGATTCACTCATCAGCAGCGGGGGCCATCGGCAACACTCCCCTTGTCATGCTCCGTAATATCCCCAAGAAACTCCCTGGAAAGATCGGTGCGGAGAGGGAGAGGAAGGAGAGATTTATTAGAGGAAGAAGAGTCATTCATCAGAAGGAAAATATGTGTGGAGGAGAGAAGTGATTCATGGGGGGGGGGGTGATTGGATGAGTGGAAGTGATTGAATCGGATGGAATCAATGGAGCGAATTGCAGCGGTGAAGCTGGAGTACATGAGTCCGACGTGCTCAGTGAAGGATCGAGCGGCATCGGCCATGATTGATGAGGCAGAGAAGGCGGTACGGTAGTCGACCCTTGGAGGTACTGTAGTCAATCGATTGCAGGGACTGATCATCCCTGGCAAGACTGTACTCGTGGAGGCCACTTCTGGCAACATGGGCATCGCTCTCGCGTTCTACGCCAGGATCAAGGGGTCAGTTGACCCCCTCTCTCTCTCCCCCCCCCCCTTCCCCCTCCCCCTCCCTCCTCCTCTGGATTGATCTTTGATCTCTGTGCAGATACAAGATCGTGCTCATCATGCCTCAATCAGCTTCTCTGGAGAGAAGAGCACTCATGCTTGCATACGGAGCCGAGGTATTAGAGAGACAGAGAGAGAGAGAGACTGTTCCATGATCCCTCTGCAATGCCTCCTTCCCTCCTTCCAGTTGATCATAACTGGGCCCGAAGTCAAGGGCGAGATGATGGTGGAAAGAGCCAGAAATGTGGCCAACTCCCATCCCGACTTCTACTGGCTCAATCAGGTATCTTTGGTCTATGACACGATGATGATCTTTGATCTCTTGCAGTTCGGCAACCAGGCCAATGCGGATATGCACTATCGCACGACGGGACCAGAGATCTGGAAGCAGACTAATGAAGAGGTGAGAGGATAGACTGTAAGAAATGCAGAAGTGGGGGAAGAGGAAAGAGTCTTGAGATGGTCACGTAGTGATGTTTGAGAGACCCCACGATAAGCGGATCGACATTTTATTTTTATCTGTCATCACTTCCATTTTATAATCTGTCGAAATAACCATTAATGGCGTGGTATTTCTCACGTAGTGAAATAGATGGTGAGTAGGGGGTCAACGTCTCCTCTTGCAGGTGGATATCGTAGTCTTCGGAGTGGGATCGGGCGGTACCGTAACCGGCACTGGAAAGTTCCTTAGAGAGCAGAAGCCGAAGGTATACGGTAGAGGAGGGATATTAATTGGTCAATGTATTATGTACAGGTGCAGATATACGCTGTGGAACCCACCGAGAGTTCGGTCATCTCGGGTTTTCAGCCCGGTGTTCACAGCATCCAGGGTACGGTAATAATTATCATCGACTGGTAGATCATTCTTCTCTTGTCAGGAATCGGTGCTGGTTTCGTGCCCGCAATCCTGAATAAGGAGCAGCTCAATGGCATCATCAGGTAGGAGGAATACGGTAGTAGTTCGGAGGAGCGAAGGGATGCTCTCCAGAGTTAATTCCGACGACGCTATCGCCATGGCGAAGAGACTGGCGGAAGAAGAATCCATTCTTGGGGGCATCTCGAGTGGCGCCAATGTCGTCGCGGCTCTTCAAGTTTGATAATTATTATTTGTTTATTTTGGGGAGAATGGAAGGAGTAAGGTATATGAAAGGGGAAGGTGGATGTCCTTGTACTCGTAATAGGTGTGCATATAAGGATGGAAGGGGGGTGGTATCTTGTCTCTGGTTCAGATCGGTCTCTTGAGATGAATCATAGATCACTCAATCGAAGAGAATAGACGATTTCATTGAGAGACGCACAACTTTTGTGCTTTTCCTCTAGTGAACGAAGGGATTGAATAACTTCTTCTTTCAGTTGGCATCCATGAAAGACAACGAGGGAAAACTCATCGTGACCACCATCAACAGCTCTGGAGAGAGATATCTGTAAGTGGGTACGGTAGATGAGACACTTGATTGGTTACGGTATGGTTTAGTGATTCGATTTGAGATCAACCGCACTCTACAAGGACATCCAGGATAGAGCAAGGGATATGCCACATTTGTCACTCGAGGAATCGATTGAGACTGCCAAGAAACTACTCAATAAGGAGTGAAGAGAGAGAGAGAGAGAGATACCATTGCATCGATTGTGTTATGACCTATATAAATTTTCAATAAGCTGTATCAAACTTAGATAAATGTTTTATTTATTGAATTTTTTCAAATACAGACCCGTTATACCTATGACTAGAGCGATAAGCAGGGTGAGAGCAACTGAGAATGGAATGATTTGGTCAAAAGTTGGTCAGTCGTTTCATCATCATCTCATTCTCCACTTTTCTTTCATTTTCATTCCCTGTCTTTGAATCACCACTCATACAGGAAAACATCGGACTAAATTTTTGTATATGAGCAATTCTCTGGATGATTTGTATACAAACAGTTAAATTCATTCCAATTGTTTATTGTTGTGATTTTGATTATCACAGTCCATATTTCCATTCTTCTTCTTCTTTCTTCTCAATATCTTTGTCTGTTGGGATATTCCCAAGGTCTTCCTTTTTCATGAGAGCTAATCCAAGAACAATAGGTGATTCCTTAAATGATCTTTGATCTCTCATCTTCATTCAATTCTCACCAATTAGAATAGCGAGAATAACCCAGAAGGCACCGAATCGATACGAGAACTGAATGGAATCTCAATTAGTTTAATCGAGAATGATATCATTGGATTATTAAAACTTGCAAAGATAGATAATTCCTGACTCTAACACTTCTCATTTTGCTGAAATTTCCCCCAATGAAGAGATATCTCCATCCTTGCTGATACAATGGAGATTGCTTCAATTATCCATTCAATCTCCCTCTTTCTCCTCTCAATTACCATTTTCTTCTCAAATCTCCCATCAGTGAAATATCGAATGGGTGCCATTAGAGTCTGAAATATTCCCATCTCGATATCTCCCATCAACCCTTCTCACCGCATATAATTCACTCTCCGGTTGTGGGATTTCCATTCGAATCTCACTCTTATCACGACCATCTTCTTTCACGGGGTGTAAAGACTGTAATGATAAGATTACTGTAATCAAGAAAATCGAACCGGTGGAACAACAGGTGTCCTCTCGGGGTCAGTAGCGGCCATTGGGAACCACTCGGATAGAGGAGGGAGGGAATGGGAGGAGAAACCAATCGAAAGTAGAGAAAAGGAATGAAATGAATGGAGAATCATCAGGGGCTGGACACAAATTGTACTTTCGTAGTTAATTGACCTAATAAAGTGGTAAATTATGATAATTTATTTTTGAACAAAAAGGAACGAGTGAGTGATATTATGCAATCTCTTTCTAACCAGATATGAATATGAATCAATTTGATATACACTATAAACTACACAATGATATGAAAAGATTCGTTCTAGTCCAAACTCCGCCCACTCGGGAGAGAAAGGATATAAATGGATGAAGGTCGAGAGGGAAGAGCGGGTAAGGAATGGGCTGATAATGAGACGATTGAGAACTGGTGATGGGAGTCAATTGATAGAGAGTACTCTAGATCTCTCCATCCCAATGGATTCCATTCTCAACGATGCTTCTCATGCCATTGGGAATACTCCTCTCGTCTATCTGAGGAAGATCGGGAAGGATCTACCAGCCAAGATTGGTTCGTGTCTTTTGATTCCCCCCATCGAATAAGTTGATTTCCCTGGTGTACTTGTAAGCAAAGGATTAAGCAGGGAAAATAGGAATGAACTTGTAGCAGTGAAGCTGGAATACATGAATCCGACTACGTCAGTGAAGGATCGAGCTGCATTCTTCATGATTGATGCAGCTGAGAAGAAGGTGAAAAGTGATGAAGATATAGCAGGAATATTAGAAACAATCGTCAATGTTATTGAAGAAGTATTCCGAAATGGATGATATTTTTCATTTTCAACAGGATAAAGTTCATTCAGGGTCTAATCACTCCTGGGAAGTCAATTATTGTCGAGGCAACTTCTGGAAATCTCGGAATAGCACTCGCATTCAATGCCAGAATAAAGGGGTTTGTTGATCTTCGATCCGTAGTTCGGTCACCATTTTAGTAGACATCGGTAAGCAAATATTGCATTTCCCCCCATTAATCTTTGATCTTTTTGAGATACAAGATCGTTCTGATAATGCCCTCCCTCTACATGCTCCCTTGAGAGAAGAGCCCTCCTTCTGGCATATGGAGCAGAGGTTGGGAGTGAAATAAGATGATTCATTCTTCTATTATTTATTCCACTAGAGTCTCTAGAACGATGTCTGAATGACATTTGCAGCTCATTCTCCTCGATCCCAAATGCACTGGATTGGAGATGGTGGAGAGAGCGAGACTAGTGACTCAATCCCATCCCGACTTCTATTGGATCAATCAAGTGAGACTGCGATCTTTGATCTTTAGTTTGAGATGAATCTCATCGCATTATCTCATTCAGTTCGGTAATCCAGCCAACGTGGAGGCTCACTACCGAACGACTGGGCCAGAGATATGGAGACAGACTGGGGGAAAGGTTAGCATCTGATCTAGTATTTGATAGAACTCGTTGAGGAGAATCATATTGATCTTTGATCTCTCTGCAGGTGGATATAATCTGCTTCGGTGCGGGATCGGCAAGAACAGTGACGGGAACAGGAAAGTATCTGAGGGAGATGAAACCAGAGGTAAGGGAGGTAATCCAGGATTAGTAAGGAATGGACTTGTCCCAAAATAGTCGATATTCCACGCTAATACAGTATCCTTTAGACGGAGATCTTCGTGGTGGAACCAGCTGAGAGTTCAGTCATCAGTGGATTCCCTCCTGATAATCATAAGATTGCTGGTGAGACGACGAATCCGTAGCCCTATTCATGATATCACCACCCTACCTTTAGGAATCGGGGCAGGATTCATTCCAGACAATCTCAATAGAGAGCAGCTCACAGGAGTGATCAGGTGAGAGCAAAGGGATACGGTAGGCGGAGAGGATTACGGTAGATGAGAGATAACGATCCAGAATCGAGTCGGAGGCGGCCATTGCAATGGCTAAGGGACTTGCTACAGAGGAAGCTATTCTGGCAGGCATCAGCTCTGGTGCCAATATACTGGCTTGCCTGGAGGTTAATCATAGATTGAGAAAAAGAGAAGTGAAATTGGAAGAACCTTTGAAGATCTAAAACTTTTTCAGTTGGCATCCAAACCCGAGAACGCAGGTAAGCTAATCGTGACTTCCATCAACAGCTGTGGAGAGAGATATCTGTGAGTGGATACGGTAGACAATGAGATGGTGATTCGAAGCGATTCCAGATCGACAGCTCTCTACTCTGATATCAAATCGACGGCTGATTCAATGCCATTCCAGTCACTCGAAGAATCGATTGAGACTGCCAAGAAGCTTCTGAATAATTCCTGACTCCTCCTCTCTCCCCCCTCTCTAGATAGGCACAGATAATCCCTTCGTTTCGATGATGCCCCTTCAGAATCCATTCCATCTGCTTTGATGAATGTTGCTTCATAAAAAAGAAAATAAATGTCGCCAAAAAAGCTCGATGTAAAAATTGCGACTATGGAAACATTATTGCACTGGGAATAAGAATCTACAAACGTCCTTCCATCTGAACAAACCAATAATTCAATGTTAACTGTTATACGACAGAAACTGAGAACGTAACGAGATGTTTTTTTTCGAACGAGATGTTTCACCCAATAGCTTTCGAGGAAGTGAGGGGAGGGAGAATCGGACGGGGTCAGTGATCGTTCTCTTTGTGGAAGTACGTGAGGAATGGTAGACGGAATAGCAGAGACTAGCTGATAAGGATGGAACACGTGGGGAAGAATGGACTTAGTCACGTACAAATCAGGGGCAATGAGGGGTGGACACTCTCTCATCCCTCTATCTCATCGTTCTCTGACCACTCTTACACAGTACGATCACTCATTTTATGGTCGAAGAAAGTGCAGAATGTCACGTACAATCGGAACAGAATGCATCATTCGCATCAGGGCGGGGACACAAAACGTTTTACACACACAAAATTTGTGTGTACACAAAAACACAAAAATATTTTTTTGTGAATACAAAACACAAAAAACACAAAAATTTTAGTTTTGTTTTTGTTCTACGTATTTTTTTTCTTCAAATTTTGAACTTGAGTAAGCAATTTTGTGACAATTTTGTGCATTTAAAAAAAATTGAATCTTAAAGAAGGGGGAACACGACCATCTGGGTTGGTGAGTTCTCGACGTGAGCTAACGGGTCTCCACTATCTGATCACACTTTTCAAAAGACGCATGTTACTAATTTTCGTTTGAACCGAGTTATGAGGGATTGGCTGTGTGCCAATCGGGCCTGATCGCTCAGGCACTAATCCGAGAGGAGGAGAGAGAAGGGATAATTGAGAGAGTCCGCATGCAAATCGGCGCGCGCGTCGCGGCCGTGCGATTTGCATCAGCGGTCGTGTTCCCCCTTCTTTAAGAGACGTTCCATGAATTAGTGAAGCTTTTGGGAGGGGGTCGACGGATGACTTTTTTGCAACCCCTCCCAATAAGTTGTGGGTGAAGTCCCCATACATAGGCCTGAGCGCCAGCCCAATATGAGATGCTGGGGTGTACCCTCCGGGAGATGCCAGACATGTCCCAAAAAAAGTCGAAAATTTGATCCCTAAAAAAGTTTCGTTCCTATACGTGTTTTAGGTGTATTTTTCCATGAAAAGAAAGAAAAACATAGTTTGGAAGCGAAAGGATATCGGTAAAATGTCATGATTACGAAGTCAAATCAGTCGCCTTTCATCATATTTAGACTTTTTATATCATTATTTGAAATTTGTGATGACAATGTGAGACTAAGCCATGCATAAGATACAATAAACGTGAAAACTTGAAAAACCACTTTTTTGAAATCTCAAAATTTCGAAAAATTATAAGTCATGTATATGAGCTTCAAATGATGTAATTTCAACGGAAAATCACTATACTGACATATCTCATCAAATTCTGAGAGTTATTGCGAATTTTCGAGCATTTTTTGAAATTGTGATTTTTCTGTGGGCAAATTATCGGAGAAAATTTCGAGAAAACTGTTTTCTCTCAAAACTTGCTCAAAAGTTCGGATATCGTTCAGAATGGATATTCAAGTGATTTGAAGCTTAAAATTCATCATTTGAAGTTCATATACTTGACTTATAATTTTTCGAAATTTTGAGATCTCTAAGAAGTGATTTTTCAAGAAAGTTTTCACGTTTATTGTATCTTATGCATGGCATAGTATCACATTGTCATCACAAATGTCAAATAATGATATAGAAAGTCTAAATATGGTGAAAGGCGACTGATTTGACTTCGCAATCATGAAATATCTCGTCCTCGTTTTCTATGACGCCTCAAGGAGCACCTCGGTCCGGAAACTTTAAAACCCGGGCGCCCCAAAATGGGGACGTGAAGATAAGATATTTAGGGGTACTTTTTCACGTAGATTCCGAATTTGAAATAAAAACTTTTCAACGGCTAAAAATATTTTTCACGGTGGCCGAAAAACGATGAAAATTCGGTTTTTCGACATTTTACCGATATCCTTTCGCTTCCAAACTATGTTTTTCTTTCTTTTCATGGAAAAATACACCTAAAACACCTATAGGAACGAAACTTTTTTAGGGTTAAAATTTTCGACTTTTTTTGGGACATGTCTGACATCTCCCGGAGGGTACACCCCAGCATCTCATATTGGGCTGGCGATCAGGCCTATGTATGGGGAATTCACCCACAACTTATTGTGAGGGGTTGCAAAAAAGTCATCCGTGCGGTAAGTTCACTAACTCATGGAACGTCTCTTAAAGTATTCTCGGACCAAAATTAGATCAGAAATTTTTTTTAAAGGATTTTTCGCTTCTGAAACTTTAAAACTTCTTTCAGAATCTGAAAGAATTATTTTTCACAATTTTTTGTGTCAGATTCACATAAAAATAAGACACATCTTTTTGTGTCCACAAAAGTGAAAAACAGAAAACTTTTCCCGAAATCCCAGCCCTGATTCGCATTGATAATTTTGTGAGAAAACGACGATGGAATATTGAGATCGGCACTGAGTACATTCTTTCCCCGCGATTGTCTCTTTCTTTCACGATCCTGGAAAAAATAATCTTCTTTTGTGAATGAATATTGAACGTATTTTCCCACCAATGGAGATTATGATAATGTCTGTTTGATCTAGAAGATGAAAAAAAGAGAAGAACGGTCGAGACTGGAGTGTTCTGGTGATCTCTTCGTTTTTCTGAGAGCATTCGAGGCTGAGGCCGGAATTAATGACGAAGTCTTTTTTCTTGTGAAGGGCCATCAACGAAATAGCCAAATTCGCTCTGATAAATATTCTCTCTAGTATCTCTACATAATGATCTCCCCCTCAGGTAATTCTCATCGATCCTTTCCTCGGGAATCTCGCCATGTGTGAGAGAGCAAATACCATCGCCGACTCTCATCCCTACTTCTATTGGCTCTCATGATCTTTGTCCTTGACCATGGAATGTTGCAGTTTGGAAATCTCGCGAATACAGAATCTCACTATCGAACTACTGGACCGGAGATTTGGAAGCAAAATTATGGAACCGTGAGTTGAATAAACATGAGATTTGTTCCACAACATTGAAGATCTAGCTGCACGATTTCTCGTGACTCTCTTGAACCCATTTCAAAAGGGTCCAATAATGGCACAATCAGAGCACGTTCCTCAATGGCTTTTTTTCAGGAGTTGGCTTTGTAGGGACTCTCACTGGGGCAGGATGATTCCTCATGGAGAATAAACCAGAGATGAGAGAGGAGAGAAGAGAAGGAATGGATGATGATGGGAGTGTATGCAGTGGAACCATACGAGAGTTCCATCCTCAATGGGCATCAACCCCATTCTCATAAGATCCAAGGTGAGAGAAGGACCGTCATTTCCAGCCAATATTTTTTTTCTTTTAAAATTAATTATAACTTATGGATTCATTATAATAAAAATAAATAAATAAAATTAATTATGGTTTAAAGATATTCACAAAGGGATACGAGAATGATGAATTGTAGCTCGCGAAACATCTCGAGAACAAAGGACTGATAGTGACTTGAGTGAACAGCTTCACAGAGGGATACCTGTGAGTTGAATGGGTCAGACGACAGAAAGTGATGAATGGCTGTTCTCAGATCCACTGCTCTCTACGTGGATGTGAAAGAAGAAGCAGAGAAATTGGAGATAAAGAGAGTGGAGAAATCAGTAGAGACAGCGATGAGACTGATCAACGAGTGATTGAGTGGTCTATGCTCCGTGTCTGCCCCTTTCCCCTCGTGTCTCCCACTCCCCTCCCTCCCCCCTCCCCTCTCCCCAACTCTTCCTCTCCTCCTTCCTCCCATCAACTCTAATTGCATCAAAACTCTCTAATCTCACGTACACCACAGCCTCCAATCGTGCTTTGTCATCACTAAATATCTGCCCCCCCCCCCCTCCTCTCCTCCCATATCTTATCTTCGTTCCTTGTGGCTAAAGAGAGGTTGGACTCAATGAACGATTGAACTTTCTCCATTGTTATCTATCTCTACAATTCATTGAAAGTCTGCAATATATCCGAAAAAGGACGATGAACTTCTAAACTGAAATCTTCAGCAAAGTATTCGTATCCATGGTAAATCCGGAGATCATTCTAACAAAGATCATCCCCATTCATCTCACATGTCTTGATGCCCAAAACAGCCATGTTTATTATTTAGTCCCATTGTGACTCCGAAAGACACGTGTGTACGCAAGTAGAGGGACGTGAGTACTGAGGTCAATGATGTAGTGAGAGTACGGAAAGGAGATCTACGATCCACGATGTTGAGATGGAGAAGGAAGAGAGATGAACATCATTGATTGGAGTTCCCTTGTCACAATTAATTATTGCAATTCAGATAACGAAACAATGGAGTTGGACAGTCGAGTTTATTGCAATATCAAAAGTGCAGAAGTTGATAACAGCCCACAAACAATTATTTTCAAAGTGAATTTCAATTCCGCTAAAAGAAGTCTACTCGTTAATTCATTGATTCCTTCAGACAAGGGAGACAACGTGCGAAAGGGAAGGAGAGGAGTGCACTACAAGTGAGTATGGAGGGGAGGGGGGGGGGGGAGAGGGAGAGGGGGGGGGGAAGGGGGAAGGGGTTCCAACTGATTGATTGATCGAGGACAGAGAACGATCAGATATCCCATGTAGATAGGAAGAGAGAGGGAAGAAATGAGAGAGGAGAGAGAAAGAGATACGATCCAATTGTCAGCACTCGTCCACCTTATAAGAAGAGCAACCCAGAGAGATCAACCACTCTTCGTTCCTATTCGGTTCACTTCATTTCTTGCTTCTTCGAGACCTTTCCTAGTCTCCTCTCAATCCCTTCTTTCCTCTCATATTCTGTGTCTATTGTCCTTCCCTATGATAGTGTATCTCTCTATTCATCCATGAATTCATTCCCTCCCCCTTTTCTTCCCTCTCATAAGTCTCCATCTTGCATAGATAAGCTCAGTCTATAATGTCTTCCCTCCTCTCAAGACGTCCGTCCTCTCGTTCTTCCTCCCGTCCCCGTTCCTCCACGGGCAAGATCAGTCCTCCTCATGGTACCATTGGTATTCTCAACACCAAGGTCCGTCGTCCTTCGGTCTCTAGTATTGGAAGGAACGGTCCCAGTCCAACCAACCAGAGTCCCACCAAGTCGGTCCCCGTTGGCACAAATGGAGCCAATGTCAAACAGCCTCTTACACAACCAAGTCACTTGAATGATTCTAAGGCCATCAATGAGTCAACAACGACTAACCAGAATTCCAAACTAACCAGTACCACTAACCAAGCGTCTCCAGCTCCTACCAAAGTGGTCAACACTTTTCCATCCACTATGAACCCTCCTGGTACAGTCCCCAAATCTGTGCCAGCTTCTCAGTTTATTGGTTCGACTCCCAACGCCGTGCCAGCTTCTAATCTCACAGGGAAAGGTTCTAAACCCATTCCATCGTCTCCCCAGACCGTCGCTGTTCCCAAAGCTATTCCCGCTTCTGTGAACACTAATTCGAATGCAGCAGCTCCTCCTTCCAAGCGAATGGCGACGTCTGTCAAGACCCAGGTCCAATCAAATCCAGAATCTCAGAAGACGTCCAATCAATCCTCTAAGCCCAAGCTAACCCTTGACCCTAAACTGACCAGATCTCCCTCCAAACGGGGCAAGATCTCTCTCATCAGTCAGTCTTCCCCTTCTCCTCCCATCGATAAGGATATTCCCAATCTCCCTGCCGATAGACCAATCAGAGGAGTCGATCCCGTCTTTGCCGTGGCTGAGATGATCAATGAGGAGATTCCAGTCAAGAACCCCGATGAGGTACGGTAGGAATGGGAGAGGGATGCCCTCTGGCCTTCCTCTTTCTCTATTGTGTTAGTATTCCGCGTCGTTCTACTCTCTCTCTCCAGTCTGTCATAGTCACTTATCTCACACGATGCCCTTCTGTTTCTTGGTCCTTTCCTCTCTTGTTTTCGATGCCTCTCTCACTATCTTTTCCACTATCTCTTTCATAAATCTTTTCTTATCTCGGGTTGAATCTCCTCAGGAGTTCTCATTTCTATAACTCATTTCGCACTTGAACGTCGTGGCGTTGATGTCATTAGTCGATGCCATCGTAATCCTTTCCTCTTTTCAGATAATGTCTACTCGCAAGGAAATCTGTGCCAACACTGGAGGAGCCATCGGAAATACCCCCCTCGTCATGCTAAACTCCATCGGAAAGGGACTCCCCGGAAAGATCGGTTAGCATCTACTCACGCTGTATAGCTCACGTTTACCTCCTATAGTATGTAATCATCCAATTTCCAGCGGTGAAGCTGGAATACATGAACCCCGCTGGCTCAGTGAAGGATAGAGTGGGATACGCCATGATTGAAGATGCTGAGAAGAAGGTACTGTGGCCTTAGATATCGATTGATTCTTCTTCTGTGAGTTACTGTAGATTATTAATTTGAGGGGCTGATTACTCCTGGCAAGACTGTTCTCATCGAGGCCACCTCTGGCAACATGGGCATCGCCCTCGCATTCGTCGCCAGAATCAAGGGGTTCGTTGATCTTTGATATCCCATCTGATCTCTGATCTTTGATCTCTTCAGATACAAGCTCATCCTCTGTATGCCTGCTTCGATGTCCGTGGAACGTCGTTCTCTGCTCAAGGCATACGGAGCAGAGGTTTGGCCTAACATTTTATCTCTCAGTTCACGAGATCACAAAATGGGAACCACCGTTTGATCTCTAATCATCGGATTGCATACGTGTCTCGAAACGCTTTTCTTGCTTGAAAAAGAATCATAAGATTACTTACGCAACATTGAACCTCAAGGTATTCGATATCTCGTGCTTTGCATGGAATTGAAAAGGAGTTCTCTGACGACTCGAGACATGTGTCTCTCCTCGTGCGTCTCCCCCATCCCATCTCCCTTCAGGTGGTCCTCACTGACCCTGCCACTGCAGTCAAGGGAGCTCTCCAGAGAGCCAATGAACTAAAGGCTGCCATTCCCCATGCACACATTCTCAATCAGGTGAGAGACTGTTGATCTTTGATCTCCCATCACTGAATTATCTTCAGTTCGGCAATTCTGCCAACGTCAAGGCTCACTACGACACAACTGGACCCGAAGTATGGGAGCAGACCAATGGAAAGGTTGGACTGATCGAGACCACACATTCAATTCTTTCCTCTAAGGTGGACATTATTTGCTATGGAGTTGGATCGGGAGGAACTCTGTCTGGAGTGGGAAAGTATCTCAAGGAGAAGAAACCATCGGTAGGTCATTCTACTCTGCCCCCATGTTATAAATAACTCCTTCCATTCATTTCAATATACAATAATTACAGTATACAATAATTGTTATTCCAGGTCGAAGTATTCCCAGTGGAGCCCTTCGAGAGTTCAGTCATCAACGGTCTCGCTCACTCTCCCCACAAGATCCAGGGTGAGATATCCATCCGCCTACCATAATCTCGTGTTTACTCAAACTATTTCCATTCAGGAATGGGCACTGGCTTCATTCCCGAGATTCTCGACAAAACTCTCTTCAGTGAGGCTCTCAGGTAGATCATTCCAATCAAACTTCAATCACTCATCTTTGATCTCCAGAGTACATTCCGACGACGCTATTGCGATGGCGAAGAGACTGGCGACAGAAGAAGCAATTCTTGGGGGCATCTCGAGTGGTGCCAATGTTTGCGCCGCCGTTGAGGTTTTAAAAATTAATTATTATTTGTTAATTATTATAAAGGGAGAATGGAAGGAGTAGATGAAGGGGATGGTGGATGTCCTTGTACTCGTAATAAGTGTGATATGAATATAAGGATGGACGAGAGATGATTCCCACCATTTATTCCTTATTACCGAATGACCAATGAATATTTTTCAGCTGGCGACTCGGCCCGAGAACGAGGGTAAACTGATCGTGACCAACATCAATTCATTCGGAGAGAGATATCTGTAAGTCGCCTATTCATTAGATATCCCGGTTCGCTTTTATCTCTTGACAACATTGGATATGAATTAGTCCTTTCAATAATAAAGTCCATCTCAGATCAACAACTCTCTACTCTGATATTCGTGAGGCGGCAGAGAAACTGAAGATGATGTCACTGGACGAATCCCTTGATATCGCCCAGAAATACGTGGCCGTGGAGTGAGAGAGTGATTCCCCCATGGAAGGCCCTCTCCATTCCTCCCTTCTACACTATGCATCTAATCATCCTGATTGATCTCCCCATTGTGCACAGTATTCCTATCGATAAATACATATTTCTACAAATTTTCAAAAATGTTCTCCTTTTTTCCACGCCATGAGTGCAGTGCACTGTGCAGACGTCAGTGCATAGTGAAGAAAGCATTGATCATTGATAACTGGATTTAAGATAAATTTGAACTACTTGTATTGTCTAAAAAGTAATATATATATCTATGTGATCTCTTCCTGTGTCGCTCTAGTAAATAGTGAGAGATTGATGTCTTTAGCATGCATTACCATTTACACTGATTACTACTGACATTCCTTGTTGGGATAATATCGGTGACGTTACGATCCCTGAGAGTTAACATTTTAGTGTCAGCTTTTCTATGCTGTTACAGTATGTGACGCCTGAGTTGCAGTTATAAATTATATAACTTATAATCAATTTTCTCAACTGAGCACACCAACTATCTGGATTCTTTGAATGAGCCAGATTACGTGAGGACGATGGATTCTCATTTATCTGTCAGAAGCAGGAACAAATCCTTCCTTCGCCATTCAAGGACAAAATGAACGTAATCCACTTAAGAGTCTCATTCCATTCGCATGTTGCATTCGATTTGAAGTCATTGTTTGAGAAGGAAATTATGGCGTCTCATAATGTGTATCTATCTACTGTGCTCTTGTCGCAGGCCCAAACTCATTCCTGATTCATGAGTTCGGTTCAAAATAGGAAGTTAAATTTATTAGAGTAGTATGAGCATCATACACCCTAGAAAATTTTCCTCGACATTCAATTTTCAAAATGCGTGGTAGATATCATCCATGTGTACCGATTGTTTTTTTTATGAGAAATATGCATTGTCCTTCCATTTTAGAGAATTCCAATAATAAAGTGACGACTTGTAGTTCCAAATGAAGTCACTATCTAGATACACAATTAGACTCCGATATCTCTTGGTATTGTTTTGAAGAACGTCATCAATCAAACGACAGACCAGCAATTGGCCTACCCAATTGAGTGTGTTTACCCCTGTAACTTCCCTCTTTCTGGACCCATTGTCTATCGGAGAATTGGAATAGTCTCTGAGAATGACGAGAATCATTTATGTGAGAAGTTGCCTCAATTGAGACAACGTTAAGCTGATCGCTGCGTACTTTTTACTCTTTATTCAGCCAAAAATAGAACGTTCTTCATTTCTATTTCCGATACATCCAACCAGAAAGTTTGCAGAAAATAGGTGAAGATAGCATAAGGCTATTAAAGTATTTTTATGCATCCAATGGTGGCTGTTTTGTTATGAGGAGACCTCTCGGTCTCATTTCCTCATCTTCCACCGCGGAACTCCACTATTTTCATGACGGAGATACTTCATCTTTCAATCATCAAAATCACACAGTACTATATGAAAATAGGCCACGAGATAGTCAAAGTTCACAGTTGCTCCATCTTGGCTTCTCTTTCTCTTCTCATAGAATCTCTTTCATTCATTCTGATTTCTCGACTCCACCCCCTCTTCCCACTCCACTCGGATCTCCTCTCTCATCTCAGTAACAACTGCAGAATAGAATAGAGATTGTGGCTGGACCGTGGTGTGAGATTAGTACATTTTGATGATCAATCTGGCGAGGTTGCGATCACAAATTCATCTTTACAGAGTTTTTTATTATTATTTCGTAACAGCTTCTATTCTTATTTTCCATTATATGTTATATTTCCAAAGTACGATCCACCATCACCTGCTCATGTCTTCCTTGATCTGAGAAATCTTTTTCTCGATTGTCCTTAGGATAGTACAGTATATATGCACTTATATCTGATTATCAATCCTTTCTTATTAATCTTTCCATTTCACTCGCTCGAATTAGCATCTGCCATCTAATCTCGCTTACCCATTCAATTATGATTCAGTTACTTGGCTCTTTGACCATAAGAGATGGTACGATTCGTCATCTCGTTCATTGTCTTCTTCTTCTTCTTCCTTCCCTTTATCTTTGCTTATCCCAACAGTGAGTATTTTAAACGGATTGAGTTATTCGATGATAACGATTGATTAAAAAAAGAATCATTTCAAGTGATCTACAACGATGAGGATTTGAGTGAAGACAATGGGTACCGTTCATTCAATAGCAAGAGAGGTAAGGACCCACTCTCTGTTATAGTGTCTTTTTGTTACCGAACAAGCTCACCAAGTTAGAAACTTTCTCCCATATATCTAGAGTGCTGGTCATATTTCCTTCCCCCATTCTGCTCTCTCTACCCCCGCACCGGAAACGAAAATTGAGCAGAATGAGGTCCAATCACAAGAGGGATTTCCTGTAGTGAGAGAATACGTCAGAGGAAAGAAGAAGAACGTATCTCTCGTGTGTCACTGCTCCCATTCTCACCGGGAACACTTTCGCTTACATTGTTTCGAACTTCCGAGGAGTGAAAATAACTGGATATCTTCCATCCTCGAAATTCTTATTTTCAATGGGATAATCATTATTTACGATTTATGAATCGTGTAATAATTCTATCTAACTGTCTATCTTCCAGGTCTGGTCATTCCGAGCAATGCAATGATGCTACGGAACTTCCCAATGCTTCGTCGAGTCTAAATCATCATCTGATTCACCCCCTTGGATCTTTAGAATCGAGCATCTCCCTCTCCCCATCTCTATTCATCATCCATCTATCTTTGATTCCTCTCTACATTCCATGCATAGTTTCGTGTATTGTAGATGGTATCATTACTTCCGATTAAAAGACGGTCCATGTTATCATTTTGATAATAATCAACATACAGTGCAAAGATACTGATAGTACTTTCTGTAATTATCAGATACCGTAGTTACGATTTCAGCTGTATTCGAATCATAAGATGGAATACGCCTGAAAGTCAAAGACGAAAGAATCACAATGGAAGCCAATTCATTAGAGGAAGTGTATTCAATGACGTAAAGAAGGCGAAAACCAATAATAATTCATGGAATATGAAAAATACATGGGATTGATTCCGGCTAAGATAGAAACAACAACTGAATTCATACGCTATTTGGCATCTAAATTGGACTTTCTAACAGATATTATTTTTTGTAAATAATCTTGTACTGACTACATCAGCAGAGATGATGTTCATAGTTCATATCCATTGAGTTGTCTAATTGCAATCTGGATATGTAATTCTCCCTCATTCAACAGTTTTGATGCTGATGTTGCCAATTCACGAATAAAAATCTTCTCTCCCATCTCCAATTCGAATCCGTATCTCAAATTGGGATTTATTTATTTTACGGTATATATTTATGATCGGCATACCGTGATTTTGTGAATTGATTCTTTCCCACAATAGATTTGATCCATTAGATTAATCCCATAGGCAAGGGTAATGATGGAAACCCGATTCTGACCTTCATGAGTCGACCGCATTTGAAGACTCACAATGTTCAAGTCCAGAGTGCCGTCAGAATATCAAAGTTCGCGATCGAAAGCACATTAGATGCACTTCAAATCGCCCCATATACTCACTTGATAATTCCAATTTATAGAGAAGTTGTAAGCAAATGAAGAAAAAAGTCCAAAACTTATCACCCTGATATGATCGGCATACCGTGATTTTGTGAATTGATTCTTTCCCACAATAGATTTGATCACTCTTCGTTCATCCACAAATCAAACAAGAAATTCGACATGTCTGTAAAGGAAAGAACTATATTTCCCACACTTTGCAGGGAATTCATTTTCAAGTAGTCCCTCTGATTATGTCATGTGCCGAAAGAGCCAAGGGGAGGTCACGCATTTGCTCGTTAAATATCTCATGATTTCGAGGAATGTTGAAAGATGGAGGAAGGAACCCAACTTGTGTCATTCGACCTATTTGGAGTATGCAGATGGAATAAAATCTGTCTAAGGATAATTATAGATCCTTAAAAGAGGCTATTTTAGTGGAATGATCACACTACTCTCGAAAACACATGGACTTAGTTATGTAGAAGTTCCTATTGTGGAAACAAGGTACTACTTACCCCTGCGGAAGAAGGAATGACCTACCTCGGATGATCGATTGATTCAGCATTCAAAAAGATTCTGAGTGAATCTTCAGTTGGTGTTGTGGATGAGAAACTTCCTTGGGTTGAAAGGCGAAGGGTCCATGACCAAGAATGAATGGGAATTGTTAGAGAACGAGTGGAAATCTGAACGATTGTTCCAAATATTTGAAAATGGCTAAATATGCAAGGATGGTTCATTAGTGTCATTCCACATTCCGATCTGTTGTATCTCTCAATTTGTGTAATTACAAACCTTGAATTCATGATCCAATCATCTCTCTCCAATTGTTCTCTTTTCAATACAAATCGTCGATCCCATCTAAGATCTGAATAATCACGGAGAATAGACGAGAGACCGATGCAATCCCTCAAGAATTTGTTTTCTTTTCAAAAAGGTCTTCTCAAAAATGTTACAGTAAATATACTGTAGTAGTACGGTATGTTACCTCGCTTTAGCAGTGAGAGATACAGCATGGGCCTTGTATGCCTTTCCAATAAGCGGGTCAAGGATCTTCGCATGCGTTTTAGCCTTTGTAAAATTCAAAGAATTTAAAATTAAACGGAGAAATGTACCAGGACGGAATCTTCAACAATAGAGAGCTCGGAAGGAGAAAACATTGAGAATCTAAAATATGTAATTACACGAAACTATTTTTGAGTTGACGAATCCATCAAACGATAATATCCAAGAGTCTACGATCTTACCTAATGAGTGGAATTAATTGTGAAAGAAGGGGAGAGGCAGTAGGTCCTCTTCTTTCTGAATGAAAAGGAGAAGAAAGCCATCGAAGTAGGGATTCCCAAAGTGAGAATTCATCTGAGAAATATTTATTTTTTACTAGCAAATATTCCAGTGAACTCACTTTTGACTGCCAATGAATTACTCTTGAGTAGTTCAATCAACTGGTCTCTATCCAATGACTCCCATGTATGTCCCCATTCCGGTGCACTAATTATCTGTGAAAGTATGACGTAATTATAATCTATTTATACATAATTATATTCTCTCAAAATTTAATTCACCTCGTGCATTTTAGGCGCAATCACATCCACACATGCACGTGTTAGTTTCTAGAAATACAAATATATTTTTACTAAATTGATAGTCATTATTTACCTGATGGAAAACCTTAGTTGAGTACGAGAACCAAGTGTTGAAAATCTCTCTTAGATCGGTATGGGGAATCACAGAAGAAATAGCGAAATGAACACAAACCTTATACGACAATTATACAATTTTGACGGTATTAAAAAGACTGATTCGTTTGAGACTGGTTACATTGTATTTGTCAGCCAGTATTAGAATGGGTAGAACATTCTCATGAGGGAGAACAACATGATTACAATAGAGAAATCGAAGGAAAGAAGGGAAAGATCGAATTGTCGATGGTTCCTCCACTATTGAAATATCCTGAAATCGCTCAAAAAGTCATGTGAAATGGCATTTTAATCTCACTTTCTCGTCTTCATTCCATCGTTGGTTGAGCATTTGATCAAACACCTCACTCCCCTTGGCCAAGATTAGTCTGTGAGAGGGAAATCTACAAGCATCGGTGGTTCAGTGGTAGAATGCTCGCCTGCCACGCGGGCGGCCCGGGTTCGATTCCCGGCCGATGCAATCCTTTTGCTTACTTTTGATCGCCAAGAACGAGATTGACATCGCTGAGATGAGCATTGTTGTAGTACTTTGCGAGATCATTCAACGAATCAAGATCCTCTCCGAAACAGTCGATTCCTATAAACGGATTGGTAACCGTTTAATTTGTTGACTTACCACAGGGTTTATCATCTCTAATGGGAAGACGGTTGAGAATTCGATCAGGGATGGAATGGTCACAAGAGTTCATTAGTGCATTTATGAACTAGTGTTCGAGAAGGAAAAGAGAAGGAGAACTGGTAAAGCTGTAGCACAAACGATTTGAGCAGCTGTTGATTCGAAGAGATGGTCAAAAGTGAGTGAGGGAGAAAAAGGGATGGGCAGTATTCACTAACGGGAGTTTCCCCGTTCAATTTCACTGTGAATCGAGCGAGTGGCTTCGAAAAAGTTTAGTGAACGATAGAACAAGATGGAAAGATGAAAATACTACGTTGGATAAAACAAAAGTGAATGATTTGAAATATCTAATCTATTTAAATTAATTAGATGGAAAATAAGAGCAAAACGATGATTCATTTACTCTACATTTCATCAATCTTTCAATTTCAGTTTCCTTCAATTCCGGTAGAAAATGGCTGAAACCTAACTTTCTTCAAAAAACAATTTAATCGCCCTAGGAAATATACTAGTTTTGAGAGAACTTCCTAGAATAGATCGTCTGCTACTCATTTGCGGGAAAAGTTGGCATTTGCCCTCTGATTTTGATATGTCATAAGATTTGACTCTATTACACCGACTCTACGCCAAAAAATCAGATCATGATCACATCATTCAAAGAAATGGCGGCACTTTTTCTGTTTTTCTGAAAACAGAAAATTTTCTGTTTTTTTGCTCAGGAGAAACCTTGCCATAATTCGAAATGAAGTTATGCATTTTTAAGATTTGGCGCTATGATAACTGAGGTAATTACGCACATTTTAAGCTATAATTAGCCATAGGTTTAATGGTAGAATTTTTCGCTAGCATCATTTTTTCTGTTTTTTTCTGGTTTTTTTCTGTTCCCAGCCCTGATTTGCATGCTCTATGGGAAGGAGCTATGATAATCTCGTCTCTTCCACTCAAGGAATCAATTGGAGAATCAAGAGACGAAGAAATAGGAGATCTCATTGTTGTCAGCACAATTCAAATTGGTAGAAATTTGTAAAGCATTCAAATAAAATTCCTTTCTCTTCCGTCATGTATCTACGTGGAAATAAAGTGACGGCTTTTAAAATTTCCACTGGGTCAGTCAAATACGTTGGATGGAGTTGATCTGAGCGTACGTTCATTCCACAGTTTCGTCATCGTTCTATTCAATTATGACGGAAAGAAATGTTGATTTGGACGACAAGGCCGCTCAATTTAATCTCAATTCACAGGGGCGGGATAATCCGGACAGGAAAGACATGATCACGCCACTGAAAACTCGTTCAATCTAACATCTACGTCGGTCTATTTATATTTGAAATAAGACAACTTTTTCTGCTTACTTTTGATCGCCAAGAACGAGATTGACATCGCTGAGATGAGCATTGTTGTAGTACTTTGCGAGATCATTCAACGAATCAAGATCCTCTCCGAAACAGTCGATTCCTATAAACGGATTGGTAACCGTTTAATTTGTTGACTTACCACAGGGTTTATCATCTCTAATGGGAAGACGGTTGAGAATTCGATCAGGGATGGAATGGTCACAAGAGTTCATTAGTGCATTTATGAACTAGTGTTCGAGAAGGAAAAGAGAAGGAGAACTGGTAAAGCTGTAGCACAAACGATTTGAGCAGCTGTTGATTCGAAGAGATGGTCAAAAGTGAGTGAGGGAGAAAAAGGGATGGGCAGTATTCACTAACGGGAGTTTCCCCGTTCAATTTCACTGTGAATTGAGCGAGTGGCTTCGAAAAAGTTTAGTGAACGATAGAACAAGATGGAAAGATGAAAATACTACGTTGGATAAAACAAAAGTGAATGATTTGAAATATCTAATCTATTTAAATTAATTAGATGGAAAATAAGAGCAAAACGATGATTCATTTACTCTACATTTCATCAATCTTTCAATTTCAGTTTCCTTCAATTCCGATACGAAGTGTGCCTCCTATTATCCATGCTTGCGGAATATAATGCTAACAATCTTGATATAACAATATCAAAAGATCAACAAGTGAACAAACGCAATGCAAATGTATAAAATACTGAATTATACTTTCTTCCAATCCGTCATTCGTAGCCACTCTCACTCGTACTGTATCCACACAGTGTCATTGACCGTATCTTTATCAATCGATGGTCAAGACTTGAGAAGTCTTCTCAATCCATCCATTGGGAGGTCTCTCCTACTTCTTCCTATACAGGAAGCAAAGGCTACACTGATGTGTCACACTGTAGAATCATGATACTTACGATCGTTCAGTATTTATGAAATAGAACGCTTCCGTATAAGAAACAGTTAGACAACAGAACGTTTGAATATGCATGTGGGCTCAAAAATTACTACGATCAGTAGTAGATTAGCGTTGCTATCGTACTTGGTGAACAAACCGTGACAGATGATAATTTTTCGCAATTTTTCGCAATTTTTCGCTATTTGACTTTTTTGAATTCCAGCGGATGTTGACTTATAAATTCCAATTTTTCTTTCTTTTTTTTGTCCATCCTTGTTTTCGGGAATTGGCCTGGAATGTACTGGTGAAATAATCCTAGAACATGGAGAACAATGAGAGCAATAAATATGAAAAATGAAAATATCAAAGATTACGGTAGGACCAGCAGCTTTTCTCGATACTACCGTAATCACTACTATTCCGCTCACATTTCCCTCTATGTTCTTGGAATGTTTCACCAGGACATTCCAGGCTAATTCCAGTAAACAAGGAAAAAATAAGAAAAACAATTGGAATTTTAGGAAAGTCAACATCCGCTGGATTTCAAAAAAGTCAAAAATTGCCAAAAAATAATCATCTGTCACGGTTTTTTCATTAAGTACGATACCAACGGTCAGAGATAAAAGATCAAAGAACAATAATCAAAGATCAGATCACGAAATAGACATTGACTCGGTAGACAGAGAGGTGTATGTAAACAAGATATGTAGTTGCGTTTCATAACACGATCTAATTCGGAACAACTTTTCGTTCTATGTATATGGTGATATTTGAGTGCGGAGGCTTCAGAGGAGAGGAAAGAGTGCTATTCTTCCATTAATTATCAGACGTGTATTAATTATTGTTCTCTACTCACGTGTGTTTCTTCCATCAAACATTCTCAGTACCTTTATCGATTGTGATATTGGAAGACACGAAGGGAATGGATGGAATACCAACGGGATCAGAGATCAAAGATTAGATGGAAGAAGATCCAACTGAATCTGTCGAGAGATTTTGCAGGACCCGTGGTTTGGTGGGTGGGTTCAAACGTGTGTTGGTGTATGGGGGGACTAAAGTAAGTATTAGATAACTAGAGTATTGTATGGGGATTCCATTCGCATTGAGAGATCGGGAGGACGCTTCTCATCTCGCTCCCATTTCTTCGGATAGAATGGAAGACTGAGCGAACTGGAAAGAAATGAATTGATAGATGACGGGAGAGAGAGTCATTAAAAGGATTAGAAGAATGGGCCAAAATTCACTTTTATCCACTGGTTGTCCAATGGCTTTTGGTTGATCCCTTCTTCTGCTACTGTTTTCAGTGAATGAAAACGTGAAAAAATGGTGATGCAAAATATTAGTGCACATATATTCTCTCCTCAATCTTTGCACACTTCTGCACAACGTTTACCGGAAAGAGACGCGTAATGGCATTTTACTTCAATTTCGCGGGTGGGGAATTACATCTGTCTATGAGAGGCTAAGTTTATAGATTCTTTGATCATGCGAATTTTCATAAATGTCACGGATTCTGCAAAGGGGAAGGACCATCCCACTCCTCCCCTTTCGCTTCATAATGAATGATTGAGAAATGTTGACCTTCTTCACTTTGTCTCCTTTATTCGCCATAATCCAGGAGAGTTGATTGGAGTTGATATTGTGCATGAAGGGAACCCTCACATACATTCGTCGTTTGTTGATGGAATGGAGAGATCTGAGAAGTGAATGGTCATCCGGATGGAAGACATTCAGAATAGAACACACCTATTATATCTCAGGATGAAAAAAGGGAAACATGCTTGACTGAATCACTACTCCAAACCTCCCTCGCAGACTTTAAAAAGGGCAAGGTAGGTAAATTCATGGAGTGGGGGGGGGGGAATAGAAGTCTCACCGTGAAGTGGCGAAGGTGAGAAGAGCGAAGATAAGGAGAAGAGAGAAGAGTCGCATGACTGGAGATTACCTGAAGGGAATTGAGAGAGAATGAGGAGGAGGTAGAAGGAACGGATGGAGTATTGTGAACAGCAAGAAGACACGAGGGAATTAAAGCGTCACGAGTACTTTCGATCGTGTTTTCACTCACTCTCCAATTAGCAGTAATGAACGATACAGGTAATTCTGAAAGCGTTGCCCTATTCTGAGTAAAGTATGATAAATGGAGCTTCCGGCTCCTCCTTTGCATAGCTAATGAATTCTCATGAAAGAGCAATGCAACTGAGAGTAAAGAAAGAACACGAAATGAGATGGAGAGAGAGAGAAGGCTTATGCTCATTGAGATCATCTCTAATGGGGAGTCAGCACACTTTGACGTATGAGATAAACAGTGTGAGAATGGAGAGACGAGAGAGGGAATTTATATGTCAGTTGAACACTCGTAGAAAGATTTGTAGACAGGTGAATTGATACGTCGGTCCGAAAAGGACAAGTGAGAAGAGGAGACCAGACATACTCCCTCTCTTTCTCTATTCTGCAAAGTCTAGAGGCATTCAGAAGAAACTCCAGTCACAATAGGATAATGGACGGGAATGACTCAGTTGATGAACTAAAGAAGAGAAAGGAAATGAGGAATGAACTGACGAACTAAAGTGAGGGCTAAATTAGAGAAAGAGGCTGGTCATAAAAGGAGTTGACGTTAGATGGATTTGACCAAATAAACACTTCACCACATTATCTCCGCTTAAATTCGCTCTGCAGAAGTCTAAAACGGAATAAAAAACACTGTGAAATCTGCCAAAATCATCGAATTTCCAATTAGTGAGCGTATCTTCACGAAAACAAAGAAGTGCCTAGAAGACTTCGAGAGAGAAATCGCATAAACTGCCCCTTCCGGATTTCGTTGTGAAATATTCTGAAATACCTCGTAAATAGTGGTTGAAAACCCTCTAAAGTGAAACAAAGAAGCGACATGTGAACTACAGAAAAGACACTATTCCTGAAATTTCTTTGTCTATTCACAATACAATTTACCGTGAGGGAATGGTGGATGGTCACTTCAACAATAAGAAAGACCAGAAAGAAAGTGTAGATATTGTATGGAATGGAGAGACTCCACCATTTCTTCTATCTTTACTGGAATCATGAATGAAAACGAATTGAGAGCGGGAAAGCTTAATGCATACTATATCCTAGGTCGTTTATCGTTTTCGTCCTGTCATTTCAATCTGGGAAGATGTAGTCGGAGTGAGAAGTCTAGTTGACCAATTAGTGAAAACAGCAATATCGATAGTAGTAGTTATCATAGATAGAAATAATCGGACATTTTAAACACTTCCAAGTGTTTAAAATAACTATTGGGGGTTGCACTACATGATGCCCTAGATCTGTTTGGACAGAAAGGATGAAATGAGCAATGATCATGCGATAGAGAGAGACTACCCTTCTTTACAAATGAGTATGGCAATTAGTCAACGATTCAATCATGATCGTATCTTTTCCCCTTGAGGATTAATTAGTTACGCCATTCTAAAACCTAGAAACGGCCATTATTTTCGAGAGAGGTGATACATGATACTGATGCAAGAGAAAATAATGAGCCGATTGAAAAGAGTAACGGATTGAGGCTTGACTCGAAATGAGACGTCGTGTGTCGGATTAGAGATAATCCCTCCCCCCTTCCCCCCCCCCCTCCCCCTCCCCCCCTCCACCGTAAATGGAGTATCTGCAGAAGAATATTGGACGTGCTTGAGTATAATATCAAAAAGTGAACAGCTGCCCTAAAGAGGAAGTTTGTGCATGGATTGAATGTCAATCGGAACGAGCAAAGGAGAATGCTGTTCTTGAGATGATCTCGGTCAATTATAAGTTCCCAGACTAACCTATCTCAGAGGAAATTGATAATGCCATGATGACAAGAGTGCAGAGAATATGAGACGGAACGAATGAGTTTATCATAATGTCAATCACCATTCGTGCAGTGAATGGAGACCATTCGACTAATGATGAGGATTTGGAATAGAATTATGGAGAAATGAACATTCTTGGAACTCTACTGAATAAGATTCAGTTCCGATGAAAATGATGTGAATGAGGTTGTATAATGAGAAGTGAGAAGGAATCGAGAATCCCATAGACGAAACGTAAATTCAAGAAGCGAAAGCCATATTTACATGTGATAATGTATTCTGTGAGAGACGTACAATTCGGTTAGAGAAAACACCTTCGAGACAGTCAAGATACAAGAATAACCTCAATTTTCCCGAAAGTTATATTCCCACCAATATTTTGTGCCGAATTGACAGATATATGTTTGTATAGCTTCGAGGTTTCCAGTTTGAGATAGTCTCCCGTTGAAGTCTCTCTTCCAATGAAGATCTCCAAACTATGGAGTCTAATGAACCTTTTACTAATGACCCGTCTTATTTGTTATGCTTCTTCTTCCTTTTCAGAGTAATTAGTGATTAGTGAAATGGGAAGTGATGGGAAAAGTGAGAAGGAGAATATGCACGAAGGAAGGGACAGTCAACAATCGAGGTAAGGAGGACGAATGAGCCAAGAAGATTCTTAATGAGGATGTGACACGGAAATGAGTATGATGTGGATGGGGCCACGTTGGAGGAAAGGGGTAAGAGGGAGGGGGGGGGGGGGTGGACAACATTCAATCGTCTAGTCTAATTCACTGGAAAATAGCCTTGAATCATGAAATGTGTCTCGCAAAAAATCGTTCAAGCAAAATATTAAATCATTCATCAAAATGCACTTGTCTTATTTCAAATATAAATAGACCGACGTAGATGTTAGATTGAACGAGTTTTCAGTGGCGTGATCATGTCTTTCCTGTCCGGATTATCCCGCCCCTGTGAATTGAGATTAAATTGAGCGGCCTTGTCGTCCAAATCAACATTTCTTTCCGTCATAATTGAATAGAACGATGACGAAACTGTGGAATGAACGTACGCTCAGATCAACTCCATCCAACGTATTTGACTGACCCAGTGGAAATTTTAAAAGCCGTCACTTTATTTCCACGTAGATACATGACGGAAGAGAAAGGAATTTTATTTGAATGCTTTACAAATTTCTACCAATTTGAATTGTGCTGACAACAATGAGATCTCCTATTTCTTCGTCTCTTGATTCTCCAATTGATTCCTTGAGTGGAAGAGACGAGATTATCATAGCTCCTTCCCATAGAGCATGCAAATCAGGGCTGGGAACAGAAAAAAACCAGAAAAAAACAGAAAAAATGATGCTAGCGAAAAATTCTACCATTAAACCTATGGCTAATTATAGCTTAAAATGTGCGTAATTACCTCAGTTATCATAGCGCCAAATCTTAAAAATGCATAACTTCATTTCGAATTATGGCAAGGTTTCTCCTGAGCAAAAAAACAGAAAATTTTCTGTTTTCAGAAAAACAGAAAAAGTGCCGCCATTTCTTTGAATGATGTGATCATGATCTGATTTTTTGGCGTAGAGTCGGTGTAATAGAGTCAAATCTTATGACATATCAAAATCAGAGGGCAAATGCCAACTTTTCCCGCAAATGAGTAGCAGACGATCTATTCTAGGAAGTTCTCTCAAAACTAGTATATTTCCTAGGGCGATTAAATTGTTTTTTGAAGAAAGTTAGGTTTCAGCCATTTTCTACCGGAATTGAAGGAAACTGAAATTGAAAGATTGATGAAATGTAGAGTAAATGAATCATCGTTTTGCTCTTATTTTCCATCTAATTAATTTAAATAGATTAGATATTTCAAATCATTCACTTTTGTTTTATCCAACGTAGTATTTTCATCTTTCCATCTTGTTCTATCGTTCACTAAACTTTTTCGAAGCCACTCGCTCGATTCACAGTGAAATTGAACGGGGAAACTCCCGTTAGTGAATACTGCCCATCCCTTTTTCTCCCTCACTCACTTTTGACCATCTCTTCGAATCAACAGCTGCTCAAATCGTTTGTGCTACAGCTTTACCAGTTCTCCTTCTCTTTTCCTTCTCGAACACTAGTTCATAAATGCACTAATGAACTCTTGTGACCATTCCATCCCTGATCGAATTCTCAACCGTCTTCCCATTAGAGATGATAAACCCTGTGGTAAGTCAACAAATTAAACGGTTACCAATCCGTTTATAGGAATCGACTGTTTCGGAGAGGATCTTGATTCGTTGAATGATCTCGCAAAGTACTACAACAATGCTCATCTCAGCGATGTCAATCTCGTTCTTGGCGATCAAAAGTAAGCAAAAGGATTGCATCGGCCGGGAATCGAACCCGGGCCGCCCGCGTGGCAGGCGAGCATTCTACCACTGAACCACCGATGCTTGTAGATTTCCCTCTCACAGACTAATCTTGGCCAAGGGGAGTGAGGTGTTTGATCAAATGCTCAACCAACGATGGAATGAAGACGAGAAAGTGAGATTAAAATGCCATTTCACATGACTTTTTGAGCGATTTCAGGATATTTCAATAGTGGAGGAACCATCGACAATTCGATCTTTCCCTTCTTTCCTTCGATTTCTCTATTGTAATCATGTTGTTCTCCCTCATGAGAATGTTCTACCCATTCTAATACTGGCTGACAAATACAATGTAACCAGTCTCAAACGAATCAGTCTTTTTAATACCGTCAAAATTGTATAATTGTCGTATAAGGTTTGTGTTCATTTCGCTATTTCTTCTGTGATTCCCCATACCGATCTAAGAGAGATTTTCAACACTTGGTTCTCGTACTCAACTAAGGTTTTCCATCAGGTAAATAATGACTATCAATTTAGTAAAAATATATTTGTATTTCTAGAAACTAACACGTGCATGTGTGGATGTGATTGCGCCTAAAATGCACGAGGTGAATTAAATTTTGAGAGAATATAATTATGTATAAATAGATTATAATTACGTCATACTTTCACAGATAATTAGTGCACCGGAATGGGGACATACATGGGAGTCATTGGATAGAGACCAGTTGATTGAACTACTCAAGAGTAATTCATTGGCAGTCAAAAGTGAGTTCACTGGAATATTTGCTAGTAAAAAATAAATATTTCTCAGATGAATTCTCACTTTGGGAATCCCTACTTCGATGGCTTTCTTCTCCTTTTCATTCAGAAAGAAGAGGACCTACTGCCTCTCCCCTTCTTTCACAATTAATTCCACTCATTAGGTAAGATCGTAGACTCTTGGATATTATCGTTTGATGGATTCGTCAACTCAAAAATAGTTTCGTGTAATTACATATTTTAGATTCTCAATGTTTTCTCCTTCCGAGCTCTCTATTGTTGAAGATTCCGTCCTGGTACATTTCTCCGTTTAATTTTAAATTCTTTGAATTTTACAAAGGCTAAAACGCATGCGAAGATCCTTGACCCGCTTATTGGAAAGGCATACAAGGCCCATGCTGTATCTCTCACTGCTAAAGCGAGGTAACATACCGTACTACTACAGTATATTTACTGTAACATTTTTGAGAAGACCTTTTTGAAAAGAAAACAAATTCTTGAGGGATTGCATCGGTCTCTCGTCTATTCTCCGTGATTATTCAGATCTTAGATGGGATCGACGATTTGTATTGAAAAGAGAACAATTGGAGAGAGATGATTGGATCATGAATTCAAGGTTTGTAATTACACAAATTGAGAGATACAACAGATCGGAATGTGGAATGACACTAATGAACCATCCTTGCATATTTAGCCATTTTCAAATATTTGGAACAATCGTTCAGATTTCCACTCGTTCTCTAACAATTCCCATTCATTCTTGGTCATGGACCCTTCGCCTTTCAACCCAAGGAAGTTTCTCATCCACAACACCAACTGAAGATTCACTCAGAATCTTTTTGAATGCTGAATCAATCGATCATCCGAGGTAGGTCATTCCTTCTTCCGCAGGGGTAAGTAGTACCTTGTTTCCACAAAAGGAACTTCTACATAACTAAGTCCATGTGTTTTCGAGAGTAGTGTGATCATTCCACTAAAATAGCCTCTTTTAAGGATCTATAATTATCCTTAGACAGATTTTATTCCATCTGCATACTCCAAATAGGTCGAATGACACAAGTTGGGTTCCTTCCTCCATCTTTCAACATTCCTCGAAATCATGAGATATTTAACGAGCAAATGCGTGACCTCCCCTTGGCTCTTTCGGCACATGACATAATCAGAGGGACTACTTGAAAATGAATTCCCTGCAAAGTGTGGGAAATATAGTTCTTTCCTTTACAGACATGTCGAATTTCTTGTTTGATTTGTGGATGAACGAAGAGTGATCAAATCTATTGTGGGAAAGAATCAATTCACAAAATCACGGTATGCCGATCATATCAGGGTGATAAGTTTTGGACTTTTTTCTTCATTTGCTTACAACTTCTCTATAAATTGGAATTATCAAGTGAGTATATGGGGCGATTTGAAGTGCATCTAATGTGCTTTCGATCGCGAACTTTGATATTCTGACGGCACTCTGGACTTGAACATTGTGAGTCTTCAAATGCGGTCGACTCATGAAGGTCAGAATCGGGTTTCCATCATTACCCTTGCCTATGGGATTAATCTAATGGATCAAATCTATTGTGGGAAAGAATCAATTCACAAAATCACGGTATGCCGATCATAAATATATACCGTAAAATAAATAAATCCCAATTTGAGATACGGATTCGAATTGGAGATGGGAGAGAAGATTTTTATTCGTGAATTGGCAACATCAGCATCAAAACTGTTGAATGAGGGAGAATTACATATCCAGATTGCAATTAGACAACTCAATGGATATGAACAATGAACATCATCTCTGCTGATGTAGTCAGTACAAGATTATTTACAAAAAATAATATCTGTTAGAAAGTCCAATTTAGATGCCAAATAGAGTATGAATTCAGTTGTTGTTTCTATTTTAGCCGGAATCAATCCCATGTATTTTTCATATTCCATGAATTATTTTTGGTTTTCGCCTTCTTTACGTCATTGAATACACTTCCTCTAATGAATTGGCTTCCATTGTGATTCTTTCGTCTTTGACTTTCAGGCGTATTCCATCTTATGATTCGAATACAGCTGAAATCGTAACTACGGTATCTGAAAATTACAGAAAGTACTATCAGTATCTTTGCACTGTATGTTGATTATTATCAAAATGATAACATGGACCGTCTTTTAATCGGAAGTAATGATACCATCTACAATACACGAAACTATGCATGGAATGTAGAGAGGAATCAAAGATAGATGGATGATGAATAGAGATGGGGAAAGGGAGATGCTCGATTCTAGAGATCCAAGGGAGAGAATCAGATGATGATTTAGACTCGACGAAGCATTGGGAAGTTCCGTAGCATCATTGCATTGCTCGGAATGACCAGACCTGGAAGATAGACAGTTAGATAGAATTATAAATCGGAAGTACTTAAAGAAGGGGGAACACGACCATCTGGGTTGATGAGTTCTCGACGTGAGCTAACGGGTCTCCACTATCTGATCACACTTTTCAAAAGACCCATGTTACTAATTTTCGTTTGAACCGAGTTATGAGCGATTGGCTGTGTGCCAATCGGGCCTGATCGCTCAGGCACTAATCCGAGAGGGGGAGAGAGAAGGGATAATTGAGAGAGTCCGCATGCAAATCGGCGAGCGCGTCGCGACCGTGCGATTTGCATCAGCGGTCGTGTTCCCCCTTCTTTAATATATATTTCAAAGATATTTTCATCTTCTAATAGAATAATTTTGAGGATTGAAAAGATTCAAACTGTATGGCAGTACTTTCGAATGTTTTGTTCCCGGTAAGTTCCAAAAGTTAAATATAAAAAAATGAGTACTAACAACGCAGAAAAATGGCAGTCTTTAACAGAGCCATCTATATATTTTCTATCTAGAAGAGCACTAACAGGATATCTAATTTCCATACGCCCAGAGATAGATTTGACGTATGTCCCATCTCTCCCTTTCTCTCTCTCTAATTCGCTCAGGCCTGATTCTCCTGATTTTCGTTTCCTGTGGTAAGAGGAAGAGAGCAATTGCATGTTTCTGCTTCGAGTGATGGAGGAAAACGAATTATGTGGGAATGAAATATGACTAAATGTATAGATATATGGGGAAATCTCTTCTCTCCCCATTGCACTGATACTCAATGACTGAATATATTAAAAAATACTATTCTCACCTCTCTTATTATGGAAAGAATGATATCCATTATTTTCCCCCATCCCTTCATCATTGAAGACGACTGAATAAATCGATAATCATCGAATACCGTAAACGATAGGAATGATCACTCACTGTTGGGATAAGCAGAGATGAGTGGAAGGAGCAGAGAAACAAGGAAAATGATGGAGAGGAGGAATCGGAGCATCGCTTCAAGGGAAAGAGTCAAGTAACTGAATGGATACTGTACAAAATTAAGATATCGGAGGCAGATGGTAATTCGAATGAAAAACAGCCGTGAATAATAAGATACGGGGTGATAACTTGATCCAATTTACTTTTTAATCATGTTTACTGTAAGAGAAAACATACAGGAAAGTGGATGGGGAAATTTGAGAGGAATGATTAATGGTTGTCTTTCTAAGTGAAGATTATGGTTGAAAGCGCAAACAAATACCACCTATGTGAGGCAAGTGTAGGCGAGGCTATTTTAATGGTTGTTCATTGAAGCAAATTAGATATTAGATACTGAACCATAAACTATAATATTTTTGTTGAATATATTTCCAACCTCCCAGTGACTAATCTGCAATGGAAAATGAGATGAGAGAAGAGATTGGACAAGGAGGTGGGAAGAGGGGGCGGAGTCAAGACTCGGAAGAGCTAAAAGAATTGCTCTGTAAAGAGTAGGTGAGTCACCATATCTAGTGAATATTCATCTATCAATACTTCATTATCTTACTATGGTTTGTATATTTTGTGTGGAAAGATGAAGTAGGTGTGCTGTGATGAAAATAGGAGAAGTACAGTGAATGGGGAATGAGGAAATAATAATGGAAATAATGATTGATCGAAATACCGAACCCTCTAAATTAAATAGATACTGAATATCGCTGGACTTTTCACTACACACGGGTTGACTGTCTTCCCAGTACTAAAGAAAGAAAGAAATCTACAACAAGACATAAAGGTTCCAACTCTATTTCAAGCTTCCGACTTGGTATGTTTATAGTTACGAACTTTCAACTGGAAGAGGGGCTTCCTCTCTTTTTTTCTTAGAATCGCTAAAGAATGAAGAATTTACCTCCAGCAATTTCGTGAATAGGCCGATTGAACCAACGTCTCGCATAAAGAGCCCCCCCCTCCCCCTCCCATACTCGTCATTCTCAGAAACAATTTCAACTCTGGTAGACAATGGGGCCAGAAGGGGGAAGTCACGCGAATAAACATACAAATTGCATGGTCCATCAGACAATATCGGCTTGTCGAATATTACCATTGTTTTCTGCGAATTCAAAGAAAAGACGGCAAAGTCCTCTAATAGAAAATTCCAAAAAATAGTAAAAAGGATCACAGATTCTGCATGCCAATACTCTTTCTGAGTAAATAATCGTTTTGATTTTCTGGTCACCATGCATCTGAAATTTCTGCATATCAGAGTTTGCGATGTTCCGGCGATTAAATTGAATAGCAACGATATAAAATAGGAGAAGACGTCTTGGTCAGTTGTGTTTCAGTGGAAGACGGCATCCAACCTTACATCATTTCTTCCTTCTCTTGTGAATGGAAGAAGAGAGATTCCGAGATTCATTCTAAGTGGATTATATTCGTTTTGTCCTTCCGAGTCTGAGTCTGCTATGCGTCTGACCGGGAAGGAAGGGAGGATGCAACATATACGTATTTTGAATAGACGTTCTAGCAGGAATACGTGATTGATATGAGTGATCGACTCATATATTCAATGCAGGCAGATACGTCATACCTACTACAGATTATATCCGTGACGTCGGTATCTCAGTCTTGTGAATGCTAAAGTTTGTTGTATTCATCAAACTCCATCTATTCACCTGCTCACATAATTCAATTAAGGAAACAATAACACACTACTCTACGACGGAATCTATCATAATGAAAACGTTAGAAAAATAAGATTCGATCAATTGCCCACAATTCAATCATCTAATCCAAAGATATTGAGCACAAGTCTAGAGGCATATTTACTCTGTGCATGCAGAAAAAGAGCTGAGAAGGCATTCGAAGAGTAGTTCTCTACACATTCCATCCGGCTTTCGACGACTGCTCTCGGCATTTTTCACGCATTGTCACTCAAGGTTAGTACGGATTGGTGACTTTTGATCTGCTCCATAGGGAATGGTCCGTTCTATAAACAGCCCATGAATACATTCAGAATTTGTGCCATGTATGTAGATGAATGAACAAACTTGTTGAAAATGTATTCAGTAATTGATTCAACAATAGAGGGCTAACTTCAAAGTAAATAACATTCAATAAATCGTCCATCATTCAACTCATTTTCTATAAAATAGGGATGGAAATAGCTCTGGTTCAGTGGAAATTCAATGTATTCGAAACAGGAAATGAGAAAGCTATGAAAATATTTTTTTGTTATTTTTGAGATTTTCAAATAACAAAGGAATTCAAAAAGAAAAAAAGAAAATGCTAAATAGAAAAGTTCAGATCACTCCAATGGGCGAAAAGCAGAACCAATAAGAGATGGGAGAGATTACGATGGATAGAAGAAAAGAAGCTGCAGAAACAAAATCGATGAAGATGAAATTACTATCAAGACATCTAAGCATGAGGGGGTAACAATACGAGTAACCAAGCAAAACGAGTGGAGCCTATTGGAAACGACTAATCCATTGTCTAAGACATGAAAAAAAGAAGCGATCTACTCAGGTAAACTAACGGTGAAAATATAGAAAGAGAACATCATATGCTTCGAGAGCTTTGACTGCTATGGAATAAATTGAGATGTTCAGAATGGGTTGCTGAGGGTATATCATTGGACCAGGACGGACTAATAGTCAGACTCTCATCATTCAATTAATTGGTTTCTTGATAAGTGCAGACATACTCAATACAGTCTCTATGTGATGGGGCAATTGCTCAAAGATCTTGAGGACGATCTCTTTGTTGTCCATGATCTCACGAAGGATCTAAAGACATAAATATTATATATATTATAATCGAATTACAAAGTGAAATAAAAATTTTAAAAAAATTGTTAACTGACTTTGTGTTCCGTCATAATATCAGTCTGTGTTTCAGCTTCGGCCGTTGATAGAAAACTCGCAGCAGAGATACTTCCGTTCCTCAATATCAAACAATATCACAGTCTCGTTTTATGATACCATGCACAATCAACAAAACCTTCACGCTTATTCAACGACGAATGCAACCCATTCAACACCAAAATCCGATCACGTTTAAATAAATAAATAAATAAATAAATAAATATATATATATATATATATATTCCCTCTGACCTGAGACTCTCCTTCCTTAGTCTAAATCCAGGTGCGAGATGCTCAGATGATGAAACGGCCTCGGGACGCCAACTGGAATAAGATACAATTGGTCAATAACAATCCAATTTCATCCAACTTTCTTAATATAGACATAAATAGTATGGATTCTCACGCATCGAATGCGAGATCGGAAGAGAGAGGATAGAAGTTGTTCTCAGAGCGATGAAGGAGAGACCTACAATACAATTACATTTCTTCCATTGAATCAATCTATAATTCAGACTTGGACTACTCATACTCGACTCTTTCTCTAGTTAATAATAAGGGATGGCCAACTGACTCGGACGAAGGACTAGCCAATGATCTCTCGAAGTACTCCTCACTCCCCGTTCCCAGATCCAATCCTCCCATTCCACTCATCATCTGATCATGTTCAGAGGGAGGAACAGAAGAGGCAGTCTGCAATCAACCATCATCCCTACCCTAACCACCATCACCATAGACAACATCAATCGATTACTCACAGGTGAATCCCTGCTGACCGACCCTCCGTAGTGGCTGATGCCATTGCCTATTACTGTAAATGCTCCATCATCGATTAGTTGCTGGACTACAGTATACCTGGGGAGAGATCGCAACCATTGGAGTGGAAGCCGTTGAATTGAGCCATCTGAAGAGAATCAGAATAGACGAGAAAAAGAGAAATTGTTGTACCTGAGAGAGAGGAGGGGTGAATGGTCCATTGGAGTCTTCGTCTGTCTGTTCTACCGTAGGACGACGACGTTTTCCTGTGATAGGTCAATTATCTTCTAATCCACTCATGGAAACGATCCATCAAGCCAGCCATACTTCCCACATATGAAGCAAAATACAGATTTTTAAATTATTTTAGAAACCTCAAATATATCTTTTGTTTTCTCTATAAATTTACGCAAAGTCATGTACGTTGGATGATTTAGGGGATAAATATTTCATCTTTCTCTCCTTCTTTCCTCTTTCCTCTCCCTTCTCTACTACTTCCATTTCACTGACCCGAGACAACCTCCGACATGCTTAGATTGTGTTGTATTCCATTGGTCCTCATGACTCCTCCTCCTCCTATTCCAATGCCTCCTCCATTCAATCCTGGGGATGAGATGGGACGGGGTCGGAGAGGGGACACTGGTTCCTTCCATGCCTTCGGCAGTGGGATCGAGAGTCCATTGGGCACTTTGGTACCAGGGGAGTAGGGGGGATGGTAGTGGTACGGTTCATTATTCGAATCCAGAGGAGTCACCATCACTGCACGATAAATGTGCTTCCTCAAGAGATATACCGTAGCCATCCCTCTATCTACCGTACTCCACTCACTTGTCCCTCTCTTGACGATACACAGTCACTCGACAGATCATTCCCTGTTTAGGCGGAGTCTGCAATCGATTTCCCTCATTCTACAGTAATCTCTTCTTATACCGTACCTCTCCCGTAGTATAATCAGTCCAAGCTGCGAATGCAGATCCAAAAGTATCGTGTTCGAGGAATGAATAGAAAGTCCCATTTGACATTTGGACGTGAGAAACCTGGAGAAAACATATGACGAAAAATGTCGGTAATACTTTTGGAGAATAATGGGAAAGAAAATGATAAGCATACCCTCCAAGTATCACAAGTATTGAGCATGAGTGATACATTCTCCCTCACAGTGGCATCATCGCCCAATTCATTGATCATCACTGCCGTCCATGGAACATCCTCAAGAGGCACTTCTCCTCAATTCATCTCCCCTCTCTCCCCCTCTCCTCACCTCGAATTGTCCCGTGTAGCACACTCTAATCTGCACAGCATCGAATGGTCGGAGGGAGTGACGAAAGTAGCAAGGAGGCACGTACACTCGACCTGCCAAAACACATTTTCCCCATCGAGAAAATAGGGTGTATAATACACCGTGTTTTTTTCAAAATTAATATGCTGGCCAAAAACCCAAACAAAAACCTACCAATTTGGTCATTCCACATCCATGCTGCTTTCGTCTTCTTATCCACTCGATTCACCACTGCTTTCACTTCCAATTGAAGTCTAGTCGGGTCCAGATTGTAGGCTACTGGTTCGAATAACTGAAAAGACAATCATTATATTACACATCTTATAAAAAATGGTTGGAGAGCACTTTATCCTTTTCCAACCGATTATTCCCTCACCATTCCAAGATCCTGTGGACAGCTCACAGTCCAATTCATTTTAGAGTTGTCATACTGAAATAAGAATTTAAAAATATATTATCGTCAGTTTGCTAACTGTTGTCATAGACTCAACTGGAGAGAGAGAGAGAGAGAGAGAGAGAGAGAGAGAGAGAGGGGGGGGAGAGACTGATTCACCATATTGCTTCTGTGTGCTATATATCTGATCCATGAGCCTAGTTTCATATAAGGTTGAAGGATGGAAGAAGGGAGGGAGGCCAATCCAGTAACTGCTGAGTATACTTGAGACTCTCCTGATGAACCATTCCATACTACGATGCATCCAACCTCCAATTATCATTATTCATTCATGTCCAGATATCTATCGATAAGATTAGACTACCGTATCCAACCTCAATTACCTGTTCATGGACAAATTCAGGAGACCGATGGGCGCCGCCTTGAGATGCAATCGGTTTCTGGAAGGGAAAGGACTAATTCTAAATGAGTCTTTGTGATGGAATGGCCCATCCTCAGAATGGAAGGAGAGAGAGAGAGAGAGAGAGAGAGAGAGAGAGAGAGAGAGAGAGACTGACCATAGTGGCAGGATTGACAGATTCCCTCACTTCACACGTGAAGGCTACAAAATGGCAATCGTTGATTACGGGCTGGCAGAAAAACTGAAAGGAACAACCCAGATCATTTACAATGACGAGAGACAGTCGATGGGAGAAAAGGAAAATACGGGACTGACACTAGCAATTGCATATGTTAGGCTGTACTAGGAGGGAATAATGATTCCCTTCGGGTGATACTTATCGGAATGGCCAATGCACCTGCCAGAGACTCACTGAAACTAAGAGAAGAGATCAAACGTCGACTATAAATTGACACTTGATCTAGCACTAAGTGGGATCATATCACCACTCATATCCACTAATCCCACTTTCCAATTAACTTTTTCTATCCATTAGTGGGCGTTATGACTGAGAAGAGAAGGGAGAGAATAGAGGGAGGGGGAAGAGGAAGGAGGGAGAATACGTGGAATAGACCAATACAAATGACATCGTGTTGCCATAGCTCTCGTACCATTAATATTCAGAAAGAATGGAGGGTAGAAGAGGGGAAACTGACTTTAATAGTGACGGTAACTCCGACTTCCGATCCCCTTCCCAACCATGACTTTCCAATGGCATTCCGAGCTGAATACGGTACGAAAACACGTCCTTCACGATGTAGATCAACATAACAAAATCTGGAATATCACTCATTCCTTCCATTCACTATTTTGTCTGAATCGCTAACGACTGACTTATCAAATTTTTCAGCAATCTTTCCAGTCTTTTCCCGCAAATCACACGATCTCACAACAGAACAGGCTATGAAGGCGCATTTATTCTTTATATCCGACTGCTTCAATGCTGTGAAAATAACATGGTCTCCGGTCTACAAATCATTAATTAGCACTACCGCAAGAAATAAACTGGACCTACTTCAAATTTCATTCTGAGATCGTAACAATTCTCGCTAATATTCGCCGCTGTTATGGGAAAATACACTCGGCCCAATTTTTCATCTTCAATATACGCATAAGTTTTTAAAACCTGCAAGGGTTAAAAATTAAATAGGACCATACATTGGACAAAAATTGATTAACATTTATTATGACCTACCTCAGCGACGATACCGTCCCCTAATGATCGACTCATCGTTTCAAATTATCGATCAATATAAGTATTCGATCGATATTAGAGGAATCTGAAGCATCAATCTTCGTGAGATCAAAGATCAATCTCCAGGTATCACAGAGGGTGAGAACCTCCTTATATCGTAAATATATTTTACAACTTGGAATTCGGGATTCAAGATTTTATGCAAGTAACAGTTGCAAACATAGAATAACCCAACAAATAACGATTCAATGGAACTTTCAACAACTAATGGGCGATTTCAGAGAGAAATACGATCTCTTCAATCACGGAAAGGGCGGAATTCACTCAAGCCGAACGTTTCAATTGAGTGAATGGGAGGTCGAATAGATCGAAAAGAATAAAGAGGCAATATGAGAGGTGAAAAAGAGAGTGAATGGATGGGATGATAGAGTGGAAGGTGAGGGAGTGGACAGAAACTAGAGAGAAGGAGAAACAAATCATGAGTGAATCCTCCCTCACAGCTCTCAGGCAATGAGTTTGGTTGACTTGACAGTGCTGACTCTGATACCACGAGCCTCTCCTGAGTATCTCGCGTCCTCTCTGCGCACATCCGGCACCTACAACACATTTCATCATCAATATGAAATACGTCCCAAAATAGAGCCACTTGTCGATAACGACTACCGTACCTGTGATCTCCTCTTGATGAGTGCCTTGTGGTATTGGACCTTTTTCTGAGCCTGCAACACGAAGATTGAAGGTGGACATCACTATGATCACTCTCTAGTCACCCCCCCCCCCTCCTCCTCCTCTTCTACCCCCTCCCCCCCCCCCCCTCCTCCTCCTCCTCTCCCCCTCCATCCCCTCTTCTTTCCACCCTCTTTCTCTCCTATCTGACACTCTCTTCCCTCCTCTTCATCATAGAGACACAGCTGCTAAGAACTAGTGGAGAAAGAAGGGAATCACAAATCAACATGGAAATTACAAATTATTATTCGTCTATTAATTATTTGTAAAAGACATACCCTTGAATGAGAAGGTCCTTTCTTCCTCTTCTTGTTCAATTGGATGTTCTTCGTGATGTGATAGGAGACGCCTCTGGAATCATTCATCCATCACTCCTATAACCGGGGGTTCTACAGTATCTCTACAGTAACCGTCCCTTCTCTGACCTCTTTCCCTCTGCCTCCTCTACATCTTCCATTCCCATTCCCTCCAATGAATCCTCCATCTCTGTCATTGCCATCGCAGTCTTTCCCTTCTGAAACATCAATCGATAATCATGGTCCTATCCTTACCTATAGTTCTCCACCCCTTCTCCTTCTACCGTACCTTGGCAGTGACAACATCATCCAGTACGATCTCATGACTCTTCTGTCCTCCCTTGAGTCTCTCTCTCAATTCCATCACTTGTTCCATGTTCTTTCCAAGGAATTGATCAACGTTGCGAACCAACTGAAAACATCACTCAATTATGTCATGATAACTCCAGAATATCTATTCTTGATTGTGCCATAACATAGATGATAAAACTAGCCACAATTTCAAATGTAAAATAAAAGATAGGGTACCTTCTTCATTTTGATGAGTTTCTCGACAACAGGATGGTCATCCACTGCTGAATCTCTCGCCTTTTTCTCTTTGAATGAGGCAGACTTGAGTGAAAGATAGAGAGTCAGGTTGAGGAGGTACCTAAACATATTGGTATCTCACTACGAGTTTGAATATTCTGAACAAGTATAAATAGCCCAACAAGTTCTTGGACAATCTTAGATAATAGTCCCACTATGCTGAGACCCCCACCGCCTCCCCCATCTTCCATCTCCAAATCATCCAAATAGATTCCTTCCTTCCTTCTTCTCTTCCTTTTTCATCTTCTCCATCTCATTGATCCTACATGTGTAACCCACTCCCATTACTCCTAATGTCCAGTCCTTAGAAGGAGAGAGAGACGGGATTTACAAGGGGAAAAGATGAGAATGAAAGCAGAACGGGACACGAGATGACGTTCCCAAGCCATATCTCGACTACACTACTTTTCCTATAGAAAGAATATCGACAGACAACGAGAGAATTGAGGAGATACGAATGAGAAATATACGATATATGGCAAATCGAGATAAGAGATATTTATAGTTCCTTCACGCTCTATCGATGCACTTATATTAAATTGGACAGCGCGTGGTGTTGTAGAAAAATGAACTAAGACAGTAAACTCTACACATTAATGGAGCATAATCGTTTATTTCTTACCACGTGATATCTCAATGCCTTTCTATCATTATTTTTTTCCTATGTTTTTCAGAAAGTTTCTCTCATACTATCTCATCTAAATCAATGCGCACTACTCATCGTCTCCACCCCCCCCCCCCCTCCCCCTCCACCTCCCCCGTCCCTCGACTCACGCAGCATAAGTGTCTCCCACCAGCAGTAGTTGCTTCCTCACAGCAGATTCCTTGGGGAGAAGTCCAGTTATCTCCGTCAGTTCATCCACTACAGAATCGCACACTTGACGCTGAAACAAAAACACTTTTAAAAATAATTTTAAGCAAACTTTACTGAACTTATCATGCTGTTAAAAAGGCTGAACTAAATCTAATTTATAGGAAAGTATCCGTCAAATCACCAGAAGGACAACCCTTACCGTATTCTTTTCTGAAGTCAACTGCCTCTATTTAGTACCTATATTTATTAAGATGGAAAATTAGGAAATTACTCCCCATGGTGTTTTCGTTACAACTTATCATCAAACCATGTAAATTTCCCACCGAGCATAACTGTTAAATAAATGATTCTGACCGTTCTATTATACTCGTCAATCCACTCTTCCATGTCTTCATTCTTCTCTCTTGCCAATTGGATGGTCCATTCCTTCTCTACTGTCACCTTCCCACTCTTCTTCTTCTTCTTCGCAGATTCACTCTCCTTCTACAATCAATCCTCTTATTCACCTCAGTTTTAATTGTCCTTTACACAGCATATCTGAGTTTGAGGGGGGTATACTAGAATGGGTTCTAGCAAGAGTGTTAATCTGACCTGCTCTTCCTCCTCCATCCACACATCATCTTCCACAGCAGCAACTGCAGTGGAGGCATCCAATTGCTTCTGACGAGAGACCGCATCGAGCTGAAATGAGAGAGAGAGAGAGAGAGAGAGAGAGAGAGAGAGAGAGAGTGGAAATGAGAAGAAATCCATCTATTTCACCCCCTGTACCAAGCATGCATTTTTGGTGACGAGCCAGAGTAGATGAGAGGAGGGAGACGATATTTACCTTTCACTTCACTTCTCTCCCCTCTCTTATCCTCTCCTTCTCTCACTGGCATTCTCAATGGTTCTGGCACACTCATTCCCTCTACCGTCTCTCTCTCCCCTTCTCCTCTCAATAGATTGACTCGTGGGAGGTTCATAAACTGAAAGTACGCACGACCATTGAGAACCATCGTGAATGGTAGAGAGAGAGAGAGTTAATCAGAGGGAATGTGAAGAAATGGGGGAAGAGACAAGAGAGAGATAGAAGGGAATATAACTACATCTCACACAATACACACTCTTTGTCGAGAAAGAAAACGTTCGTATCTCTCTCTCTCTCTCTTGATAGTGAGGTGAAGAAAGAATAATAAAGAAAGTGGCAGATATGTAATCAGAGCTAAGGGAGAGGAGATTATGGTGGATAAATAAACGAGTCGCGAGAGAGAGAGAGAGAAAGAACAGGTGATAGTGGTGAGAAGAACGATGGAGATTGGAAGAGGAGAAAAGATCTCGTATTGAGAGGATAAAAAGAGAGAAGGTTCAGACATTGAATGGGAATCTCTTAATCAAACAAGTTCCTCGATAAAGAGCAATAAGAAGATTGATAAGAAATGAATATTGGAGAGAAGACATGGCACTTAGTAGTTTGATCAAATGAGAATGAGCTTATTTGAAAATGGAGGAGTGGAGACTTCTCAGAGGGAAGAAGGGAATGGGGGATGGGATGGGTCGAATTTCATGCCCTACGGCCATGAAATCGAGCTCACTCTCGCAAACATTATACGAATTGATATTCATTCCAAGCTAAATCATTCTAAACTTCTCTCCCTATCGTGGATATTTCTCTCAACAGTTCTACTATGGCCACGTCAATCTTCTCAAATCATCTCCTTTTTCTCTTTCTTTCCTAGCTTTTTCCGAGTCAAAAGGGGCTTATATGAACGATGCATGGAGAGAAAAGGAGAGTGATTCACGGAAGTTGGCAGTTGAAAGAGAAGGGGAACCAATATTAGAAATATACGAAGGAGGAAGAGATGAGTAGATTGTGCAAATTGAGATGGGAAGAATAGGGAATGAGATGGGAGGAGAGGGAAGCAAGAAAATTAAATAGAAATAGAGGGACTGGGGAGAATGAAGAGAGCTTTACTCGCGAAAATACGTCTTATCTAGATGGTAGCATTTTTTTTAAATCGTGAATATTATAATAAAGTAACTCGAGAGATGGAACCGACTCTAGAATGGTGTTTTCAATAATTGATGGAAAAGTGAAGTGAGAAGGAGGGAGTGGAAAGGGTCCCTCGACTGAGTTGAATGAGACACTTTCCATGAGTGTCATACCCTGCCCATTCCCTTCCCCCATCTCCATCCTCCACTCACAAATCAGAGAAGTACTCTCTCCCTCACACAAAAGAGACAGACGGAACAGCCAAACCCCCAATACCATTCTACGCAGATTCACAATTCACAATGAATAAAGGATAGAATAAAGGACAAATCACCGGAACAGACTACTCTTTCCATTCTCTCTTCATAATAGCCTTTGTATCTCGTAGCCCTCACCTCTTCTAGATGGGCCAACTCCTCCTCATCCGAACTTCCCACTCCACCGTAATCATTATCGACGTAGGAACTCTTGTAGAAGTCCTTCCTCTTCCTTCCCCATTGCTCCTTCGATGGAAGATTAGACTCGTCATCCGGATCAACTGAACATCAATCGATGAGATCGTGTGAGGGAAAGTGATCAGATTAGAGTGAGAGAAGTGAGAGACGAGAGTGATAATGTACGAGTTGCAAGTCCTTTCCTTTGAGTGATAAGAGAAGGAATCATTGAGTGATAACAGAGACAAGGAGAGCAAACAAGGAAGAGCATCTAATAAAATTACAAGTATCCGAATGGGTAATCGGCCAATCTCACGGACCATTCCAAGGCTGGAGATGGGGAAGATAAAGAGGGTCACGAGGAAAGGTGATGAGATCAGAGGTTCACATGTTTACAATATGATGAAATACTCACTTTCACCGGCATCTGATCCGAAATCAGAGTTTCTATCGTCCTCTTCCTCTTCAGAATCATCGCCCTCGACGTTGAGAACCTACGAATGATCACAAACTTAGTATTACAGAAACCAAGATCATTCATGAAAGCTTTCTCAGGTAACTTCATTTCGATCTAATTAGAAACATGCCGGATTTTAAATCTAAATTGAACCCAATCAGATTCAAAAGCGAGTTTTGAATCTAACTTGAACCTAATTAGATTCAAAAGTGAGAGTTCAATCTAATTAGACGTTTTTGAATCGGATTAGAAGTTTTGGAATCTAATTTGATGTTTTTTAAAAATCTAATTTGGAGATATTTAAATCTAATTTGACGATATTTGAATCTAATTCTGCCACACTAGGAGCTAAAATTGTTGAAATTGGATCGAAATGCAGTTACCTGAGTTATACGGAGACAAAGAATCAGTACCTCCTCTACTTTCTTTCCATGAATCTGTCGAATCTTCCCTTTTCCAATTTTTCGATCTTCGTTGTGGAACTGATCCTGTTCATCGTAGAGGTCGTCATCGCTTCCAACATCGATACTGTCAAAGATTAATAGTTATTTTAATTCGATTCTACCGAGAGACAAGATCTATCAACTCTAACCACAATCTTCTGAGAAAACCTTATTATTTCGGACGATAATTAAAGAGTAAGGTCAATGGCAGCACTTCAGACAAAAAAATAATACAAAAACTCACGCGACAGTTTTCTTCTCCTTTTTCACTTTCTTTCCTCCTTTAGCCATTGTGCTCAAACCAGGCCTGAACATAATAAATCAAAGTAGCTCTGTCCAATGTACATACATATCAAGTGAAAAACTCAATAAATAAGGCGAAATTTAATAACAAAAATATTTTTATTTATTTAATCATTCCTATGGTTAAACTTCTTTGACAAACATTTGTAGTTCGTAGCCACGATCGTGGAGCGCATTCCATATCGTTCGAACAGTTCTTAATCATTTGAATCGCGATTGCTCGAGCCGTTCGTGTATCGAGCCAATCGTATTAAATTATCGCTTGTTTGATGTATGTCTTATCTATTTTCAGTTATGAGTCTGTTGCCTCCCTCGATGGAGGATCACGACGCAAGCTCACGACCTTCGGGTTCCGGAGATGTCATCGACGGTCCGTTCTTGCTCAGTTTAATTGTTTTAATAATGGGGTTCTGCAGGAAATACAGTGACTGATGAGCTGAGGGCTGCTCGGCTGATGGGAAATACACAGAAGGAGGAGGAAAGCTTGAGGTAATGGATGACTCATTGTATTTAGATTTATCTGTATCTTTGTTGCTGCATGTAAGGATGATATAGTGGCATTGTCACTGCCTACTCTGGTCCGCGCTTCTAGTGCATATAACGAGTTTTCAATGCTTCAGGTTTCTTCGTACCATATCTGCTCCGAGGCAAGTGGGTGAGCTTGCGTACAGTAAGATCGGAAATGAATTCGATATCGAGTTCATCAAGGTACTTTGCGCTAAATATATTGGTGGAACATTGATTGACCAACCATCGAGTGTCTGTAGGAACGAACGGCGACTGTCATTCTCTTCTCTTCTCTCTGCCATGCAATCAAGACTGGTCAACGAGTCCATCGTTTTCGCAATCTCGCAAACTGCAATTTCGTCGGTGAGTACGCTACGAATTCTTCTTGGATGGCAAATTCTGTCTCTCGCTTTCTCATAATCAAGTTGGTTACAGAGCTGCTGGATTCTTGCGAGCCATCGACACCAGTGGGATTGACGGGCATTACTGGTTTCTTTATCGGTTGATAGGAGAATACAGTAATACTAGTTTGTACCTCTTAGTTTTAGAATGAAATATTATGATCAGCAAAAAAATCCATCGGATACCACAAATCTACCGTAATCACAGGATCATTAATATTATCGAATGATAATTTATTCCTTCAGATCACACTGTTCTGCGTGTGCTACGATGGGTTTACAAGCAGAACAATCTCCCCGTACTCAAGGAATTCGAGGTGAACTATTTTTTACTTACAGTAATCATATCTTCATTATTACGAGAACTTATAACTAATGAGTTTAGTATTTAGTTTGAGAGACTCGTATATATATATAGATTGAAAGAATATTTTCATTAATGTTGTTGTAGGTTCTATTTATTAACTTGGTTCTATTCATTAACATTGTAGGTTATATGCATTAACATGGAAAATTCTTATGCAGATGTTTCTGGCCCATCAACCTGGTATGTCTCTCTTCAACGAATATCAACTACTACACATGGCTAATCGATTCGATTTCCCTCATCTCAGAGTGAGCATCCAGTTATCTACCTCCTTTCTATTGCAATGTATCTGACTTCGAGAACTGAATAATAGTTTCACAATTCGATTTATTTTTCAGATTGGAATTCTATCGAAACTTCAAACTGTCGAAGATATGGATGCGTTCAGAAGAAACGAGAATTATGCACTGCAGTTGTCTGGTTTGTCCTTTGATCTCAGTAGATGTAGTCTCAGTCCAGAATCACTCTGATTATCCAACTGATTCAATGTGATTACAGTAGTGGACAAGGAGTTGTTCGAGTTGCGTGCTGATGTAATCAAAAGATTCATCGAGGAGGGAAAGTGTCTGCATCATCTATTCTTCTATGACTTTCACAATGGATGCTCTGGCCGCAGCAGTTGTGAGAATCGGTGAGTGTTGATCTTTGATCTCTCTTACTATTATTGTCCTCTTTTGATTCATCTGATACTCTTCAGATACGTTGAATTGAGCGAAGAGGAGAAGGATGAAATGGTCGAGATAGAAGATGATCTCTATCAATCAGGTTTCAACTCTGAGATCACCGGAATCGACTTCTAGCTTTATTTATCGAAGTATTCTATTTAGTACCGAGTCCGTTCCACCGGCATTCACATTAGCTAATATTTTAGCAGATAATAATTTGTGTCAATTTACTATTCATGTATTTTTCCATCTCAATCAAATTGAATGACTACGCGTACCCGCCACTAATAAACGTGTCCATTTGGTATTTATTGTCTCCATCTACATAAATACACTGGGAATGGGTCATCCTCTTCACTTATTTCAATAATCTTCAATGCTGTTGATAAGTGTGCTCTTTAAAGCTACTACAATTCAAGCTAAGAGAACATATACAATTTTTTTAAAAGTATAGTACTGCCTCAGTAGTTCCCTCATCACCTACCGCACTCTTCCTTCTACGGCATGGTCTTCTTTGCAGGTCAATGTGTAGGGAAACGTATACTGCGATTCTAGAGATCTTTATCAATCAACTCGTCTTTTATCAATCAACTCGTCGAAATATCAATCAACTCTTCTCAGAAAACTAAAAAAAACATGTGTTGATAATGCACATATATTCTCCTCTCACTCTCCTCTCTCAGGTCACTCTCCTCTCTCTGGTCACGTAGGCTGGTCGGTTCCCTTTTCTCTCTTAGAAAACCCAATCGGTGCTAGTTTTTCTATTTGTTTGTAATCACGTTTTCTTCTTTCCCCATTTGATTTCTTCTTCTTTTCTCTTCTTGCATTGCACTCCCCTCCCCTTCCTTCACCCACCCCCCCCCCATGTTCCATGCATAAGCGGGAAGTAGAGACCTCCCCCTCCACCTTCCGGGACGAGATGCAGACGGTGCAGATCTCCGACCCTCACGACATCATCGGGGGTATCACCAAATACCTCAGTTCCGTCCATGAGTCGGAGAAAGATGGCCCTCTCCATCTGTTGTTGGCATCATGTGCTGTTCAGATGAAGTATCTCCTCTCGAGATCGACTCCCTCGATCGATGACGAAATTGAGAGAGACAAGAGAGAGCGATCGGTCGTTGTGTCTGGACTCACTGAGTCTCGTGCAAAGAAGGCCAGCGAGAGAGTGGCAGAAGACCTCGGCAAGGTCACTGCCATGCTAGATCTTGTTGAGTTGAAGCACACACCGTCTTGTGTCTTCCGAATGGGAGAGAAGAGGGATGGTCACCGCCGCCTGCTTAAAGTGATGTTCCACACCCATACTGCCCAGAGACTCTTCCTGACCAAGACCCAGTCCCACACCCAATCCCACTCTCGCCCCCTGTCCAGTCAATTCCCCGGAGTCTTCATCCGCCCCTCCCAGACCAAGGCGGAAAGGGAGGAGGCATTCAAGCTACGCGAGAAGAGGAGAGCCATGAAGAAGGAGGGCAAGGACGTAGTCATCTACGCAGGAGAGATCATTGAGAGGAGTCAGTTGGAGGATGCCAAGAAGAGACTCCGTTTCTCTTCCCGTCCCAATGCCAACCCCGGTTCCTCCGCCAACTCCGTCCCTACATCTATCTAGCTCAGCCCGAGCTAGCGACGACCACCCTATCATGTCTATATTACAACATCCGATCAGTTGCCAATAAGCTTCACTCTTTCCGTTCCCATCTTACAGTCACTCAGCCCGATATCGTATTCCTCTCTGAGACATGGTTAACCAGTAAGATTCCGTCTTCCTTAATCACTGGTTCCCTCCCATACACCATTATTCGATGTGACAGATCTTCCCGTGGTGGTGGAGTCTGTATAGTCCTCCGTGACTATCTCCCATTCTCTACAGTATCCCTCCCCTCATCCGAACACGAGATAGTTTGTATCGATTTATTCCTTCGCAGTGCCTACATCAGATTGTGCTCGGTCTACCGCCCTCCCACCTATTCCCCAGCTAAGACCGAATCATTAATTACGTGTCTATCCGATTTACATGCATCATCCCCCCATCCCATTGTAATTGCTGGTGATTTCAATTCTGATTCATTGTCTACTAGTCCATCACATATTGATCGTCTATTCTCTGATTTCCTCATTTCTGCTGATCTCTCTCATCTCAATCTGTATCCTACGCGCGGCTCTAGATGCATCGATTGGGTCTTAGGTGATGATTCTTCTCTAGTACCGGCCATTTCTGTCGTCCCTCCCTTCCCTTCATGCGATCACTCCGGCCTGTCCTTCTCCCTCTCATCCCCTCTTTCCCCTTCCCTTCCCTCTCAAATTCGTGACTATTCCCGTGTTGATTACCATGCTCTCTCTTCCCATCTTCTCTCCATTGATTGGCTTTCTCTATTTCGCGACTGTCCTTACATTGACTCTGTATATTCCCAATTTTCCTCTACTAGTGTACTCGGGCCAATTCTCTTCTCAATCTACCTCTCTGACCTCTCTCAGACCCTATCCCGATTCCGCAATGTATCCGTCCAATGCTATGCTGATGACGTAAAATTGTATGTGTCTTATGATAGTTCCACTAAAGCTAGCATTTCTTCTGAGTTCCAATCTGCACTTGATTGTCTTTCCGAATGGACCCAACTTAATCAATTGTCTCTCTCTGCATCTAAGTGTTCTCACATTCGCCTAGGATCCAATAAGTCAACCCCTCGTTATCAAATTGATTCCATTGATCTACCCCTTGTGAATAATGTACGTGATCTAGGAGTACAAGTTCGCTCTGATTTGAAGGTTTCCTGTTCTGTTAAGGCGCGTGCTCAGAATGCTTCTTCTAAATTGTTCCTTCTCCTCAAAGCCCTCCCTTTCAACTGTCAATCCATTCTCATTAGGAGTTACAAAGCGTACATTCTTCCCTTGCTTGATTTTGCCTCTCCCTTCTGGAATCCTCATTACCTTAAAGATATTGAATTATTAGAGAAGGTCCAACACACATTCGATCGTCAAGTATTCTACCGTTGTTACCCCTCTTCCACCTACCCCTACTCCCTCCCCTCCTACCAAGATCGCATGAATACCCTTGGCCTGCGCACGCTAACTGAGAGGAGAGTCATAGGTGATCTTTGTATGACTCATATAATAATGAATGGTTGTACAATTATTCCTCGTTCATCTTTCTATGTTTATAAGCCGACTCGTGATCGAGTATCTACATTCGGAATCAATACCGAATTCACCAAGAGCACTGCCAGATTCCACTAATTCCCTGTCAGAACCTCACGTTGGTATTCCCAACTTCCCGATTTTATTCGCACCTCCCCCAGCATCAGAATCTTCAAACGTCGACTGGAGAGCTCACGCCTGTTCATTTTGGAGTAAGAAATATGTGAGTTTCCTACCGTACCCTTCCTTCCGACTCTACCGTATCCTTCTATCGCATCCTACCGTATCCTCTCCAGGCCGCTGCGAAGGGAAGTATCCTCTGTGATGCTGCAAATGGGACTAAGCGTGCAGCACTCAAAGATGTGAATATCCAGTTGAAGGAGGACGATTGGTTGATGGAAGATGACAATATGGAGACGACTAAGACCAACCAGCAAGGACGTTTCTCCGTCTCTGGATTCTCGAAAGAAGTACGCTCATACTTGCAATATATCTGAGTTACTCTTCTATTCAGTTGTACTATGACCAATTCTACGTTAAGATCAAGTTCCCTGTTGGGGTGAGAAGAGGAAGAAATGCGACAATTGGGAAAGCATGTGAGTCTCACCCCTACCGCCCCCTCCCCTTCCCAAGGATGTAGATTTGAGGATGGGTGACAAATCCGCAACTTTTATTTTTCCGCATCTTGAATTTTTTCCGCAACTCGACCAAAACGACATTTCCGCAACTCGACATAATTCGATTTCAAGACAACCTAGGATCCTGGCAGAAGTGTCAAAAGAAAGAGGAAGTCATGCTGATCAGAATGACACCTCTGCCAGGATCCTAGGGTGGCTAGAAATCGAATTATTTCGAGTTGCGGAAATGTCGTTTTGGTCGAGTTGCGGAAATGTCGTTTGCGGAATTGTCACCCATCCAGATTTGAATGTTGAGGTGCAAGTCGAATAATCCTAACTGCGAGTATTACGTGAGGGTTGATATCCCCCACACTTCGACGTATTGGAAGGAGATGAAAAGGCTTCACTCCCATTCCAATAGGAACACTAATTGAAAGAATATTTGTAGAAAACTTTCGATTTGATCGATTTCAAAGTCATGACCGCTCAGGCAACGAAAAGAAGAGAGATGTGTCTCTAAGTACCTCTATTCACAGAACCATAATGTGAATAAGGATTCGATAAATCTGGTGAAAATAATCCTGTCCTTACGAGACCACAGGGTCGAGAGCCGATTTCACTCAGGCAATCGAAAAGTAGTACCAAAGAACCCCTCTGGGACTCAATAACATCATACTTTTGGCCGTATTTCGATAAGTCAACACTTTGTCGAGAAACAATTGAAAAGGTGGTCTCGAGGCTCCCACTATGCATTACTTGCCTATTCCATCCTCTCACAATTATGTAGCGCAACTGAGAATTGCAATCACATGGTCTAGTGGCTCAATCGGTAGCGTGCTTAC